>PVJX010007138.1:0-72884 GCA_004027295.1 Dolichotis patagonum | reverse complement strand
GGCTTTATACTATTGTGTTATGTTTGATATTATTGTAATTGAAACTATGCTCAACTATAGCAGAGTAAGAGATATGGCGTTAGATACTGTTGATGTCCAGTTGACTTAATGTAAAGTACTGTGTTGCCTATGTTGTCCTCTTCTGATCTGCTCTGTACTACCCCCTTTTGTTTTATTCTCTTTTAAATAAAAAAAAAAATACTCCGGAAAGGAGAGATGCTTAAAAATGCAGTTAAATTTGGACAAGATAACAGAAAAGTTTAGGGGGAAAAGTGTGAAAATCTAGAAGTCTTCTGCACTGCCATGGCTTTGCAAGTGGCATTAAATTCTCTTCATGGCTGAAGAATGGAATTTGTGGCAGTTGGATATTATAGGCAAGAAAGGCAAGCATAGTGACAACCAAGAGCTGTTTCCAAAGAGTAGTTCTATGTCCTGTGGCAAAAGATGGCAAATGAGTTTTCATTTAATTTATCTTAAAACACTTGGGTTAGCATATAAATGTGTATAGGAGGCAGACCTCCCTTTAACTTTTTAATTAACTGGTTGTCACTGATTGCAACGCCACCCTGTACTGGCCTAGGGCAGAATTGCAGATGGCTTCTCAGAAGAGAACACACTTTAAGGACAATCTTAAGGGTGAATAGGCATCAGCCAGGCACCGGGTAGAGGGGAGGGTGGTGCCAGGACTGCGCAGGTGAGGGCTTGTGTCCACCTCCCTCTGCAGCTTCCCCGTGGTCTGGGAGAGGAGGATGGCAGCCAGGAGCTGCCAGAGAGCAAAGAAAAGGGTGGGGAGGAGCATTCACAGAGGGGTGCTGGGAGAGCCCTCTGGGCCTCACTTAGGATGGTGCCCTGGGTCTTCCTTCAGACAACAGCCAAACAGACCACCCCAATGTCCCTGAACCCCTTTGGGGACTGATGGATTGGGGAGGGGGGACCTGGGGGATTTGGTCCCAGGTGCACAGTAGGGTCTCCTGGGGGAGGTGCCTTTGCAGGCTTTCAGTTCAGTGGTCCTCTGCTACAAGATACAATGGCAAGGCCAAGTGCTTCCCAGTGACTTGGGGAGAGGAGAACGAGACTGAGTGTTTACCTACAGAAAGCAGCCATGCTTAAGCCTCTGGTGCAGAAAGCACACCCCAGCCTGAGTGGGGATTAGCAAGGTCCTGTAACAGGACTTCAGGAGACAGCCTAGGAGGTAGAGACCCTGAAGACCGACACGGACTGACACAGGGGATTAGAGGGTGGCAAAGCTGGGAAATAGGCCTGGCCTGCTAGTTACAAGATCCTGGAAAACATGCCCAGAACAGTCTTTAAAGCCCTGCATGTAGACTTTTCTCAAGACCTCCAGTAGGTTTGCAATAGGATGGCCAAGCCCTGGTGTCAGCCTGAGGTACCGGATCCCAGCACACCTTCTCAGGACCTGAGCGTAGAATTTCTTGCTAGTTTCCTTGAGATTTGGATCACATGAAAGGATACAGACTCCAAGAAGAGCTTGTTATATATCATGGCTTTCCCCATGATAACCCTCCCTGCTTTCCCCAAGGTGTTCTTTTATCTTTCCTTCATACTCTGCCAAGCTCACTCTGCAGAACCAGTTTCTTGCTCACTCTTCACTTTTATCTTTTCAAATAAACTTTGCCACTTGTTTTTTGTTTGTTTCATTCAGTTCTTTGCTCAAGATGTAAAGAACCTGGAATCTAACTCCAGAAGGAGAGGCAAGCAAGCCAGAACCTGGTAACATTTAATCGGTGAGCCACTTTTAGAAGGAGCTACCCTATAATACTTTGGCATAAAGAGATTCTGATAACAGGATCAGGTGGGCAAGATCTCCAGCTCTCCCAAGACACCCAGGCCTTCCAAGGCCTTTGGCATAGAGGCTCTGCATCCCCCTTTTGAGGAAGGCTTAGCACTGGGCTAGCCTCTCATAGCCTGGTGGTACCGGGAAGCTACCCCCCTGCTCAGAGCTTCCTCAGGCAGATGTAGAGACCTTTGCTTCAAAGGTTGAGGTCTCAGTGTGGCGGGGGCTGTGAGTACAAAAGGCTTGGCTCATTGATCCTGGCCGAAGCACAGGCTCAAGGAATAGCACCTGCTGTTTTATAAATAAGTTTGCAGTGTTATGTTCTTCATTAATTTACCAAATCAATAATTTTTTTGAGACAGAATCTTGCTGTTTAGCTCAGACTGTGCTTGAACTCACTATGTAGCCCAGGCTGGCCTTGAACTGACGGCAATCCTCCTGCCCCAGCCTCCCAAGTGCTGGGATCACAGATGTGTGCCACCATCCCAGCTACCAAGACAGTAATTCTTATAGTACTTTACTATTGTGATGATTAATTATAATGTTTTACTATTGTTATATAATATTACTAATCATTATTATTACCATCATAAAAATAGGAGTGTAAATCTGTGTAACAGTAGTATCGAGGTGTCTAAGAAAGAGGCTGCCCTGTTTCTCAAATTCACTTAGGCTTCAGAACCAGAAGAGCATGCAGCTTGCTAATCCTGCTTCTACCACGAGCTAATCCTGCTTCTACCACGAGAGGGCGCTCAAAGTCGGACTAGAGGTTGCGGGAGAAGGAGGGGAGAAAGGACAGAAAAAGGGGAAAATATGTGTTTTCTCCTTTTTTCTTCCTACACTGTTTTTCTTCTCACATACATTGGTTACAGCACAGCTCTGAGTGTGTAATATTTCAGAAGTGGGATTTGGGGATGAGAAAATGTTGGGAGAAACTGGAAATTAGCACGAGGCATTTTTGTTTTAATTAAAGCTGTGTATAGCTTCATACAGTTTCTGCCTCCCCGCGGAGGGGAAATGCTCACCAGCCTGCTCAGCTCCAGTCTGGGTCTGACACTTGTGGAAGTGACCTGCCTGACTTCTGCAGCGGCTGAGAGAGGACTTCCTTTTAGGTTTTGGGAATGTAGGGCAATGTGGGGCTAGGTTAGGGTTAGGGTCAGGGTCAGGGTCAGGGTTAGGGTCAGGGTTAGGGTTAGCAAGGCCTATCTAGGGGAGTCTCTCTCTTCCCTGTAACCTTGTTTTACCTCTGGCCGAACATTTACTTATTTTCTCTCCGACTGGATTCACCTGGAGTTTGATTTGTCCTCCGGGGGTCTGGCCTGAGTACATCCCAAGGGTCCCCCCCGCCCTGCCCCTGATGGGGAGGCCTGTGCAGACCGACCTTGCCTTGCCCAGTGGGTGTGAGGCTGTCTGGACTGTCTCACCTTTTTCTCCAATATTCTTCGGAACTTGGACTCGATCTTGTCGTGGAAGAAATTCAGCAGCCACCTGGTTAGGAAGCATAGTCAGCCACCCGCCGCTGCACATGGGGACAGCGGGGAGAGCCAAGCCCGTCCCAGCCCCGGAGTCCTGCACACCCACCCGCTCTGGCTCAGTGCGTGTGGCTTCCCAGTCACCAGGTGACACTGATTAAAGTCAGTGGACTGGGAGGAAGGGGCTCAATAATCCAAATTTTTGTCTAGTAAAAGAAACTGAGAGTCAGATGAAATAATGTGACCAGGGACTTTTTACAAACTCTCCTTCAGCCAAAACCTTTATGTTTCTCTAACAGCTAATTTTTATTTGCCGGACAAAGGTAGGTTCCTGAAGTTTATTATTTATTTTCTGTGGGATGACACAGTACTCCTGGCTTGAGTCTGCATGTGTTCCTTCCAACAGGGCCCCCAAGCAATGATCTCCAAGTGCCTGTGGAGGACCCATGCATCCCAGCTGGACCCTTACACTGATCAGAGCCAGGCTGAGGACTCAATGGGCCCAGGGTACGCCAGCGGCCCAGCTGGCAGTGTCCCCATGGTGACTCACCCAACACCCCCTGATAGGTCCACCTCCACTTCCTGGATGTAGCTGTTGCAGCTGGAGGTAGTGACCGTGGGCCTCCCCGAGGGCTCGCTGCCCAGCAGCAGGTTGACAGTAATGGTGATGCCCTTGACCTGCAGGTCAATGGAGCCCTGTAGTTTGCTAGAGAAGATTGGAGAAGATTAGAAAGTTCAATTCTTACCTCAAAATAAGTGGGACTGACTGAGTGAAAACTTGAGACTTACCAAGAAGTAAAAAAATATTTGATAACAAACAAAAGATCTAGGAAGCCTGGGGTGAGTATTTAAAGTCAGGGATGGGCAGGGGCATTTCTAGCAAGATTCGAGCTCATAAGTCATAAAGGAAATGGCTGATAAACTTGCAGGCATTGAAACTTAAAACTTTAGTGCGATATGCAAAGTACAAAAAGTGCACCATGAGACAGCCAGAGAGCTAATTTTCCTTCTATACAAAGAACAAACAATAAGGAAAAGACTAAACCCCAAACTTTAAAAACCCAAAGCTATGTGCAGCAAGTTCAATGGCAAATAAACATACGAAAACTATTAAAAAGAGTTAACAATCATGCCAGTTTTCACATACAAGTTCAAAGAAACTTCCGAAGCCTTAGTGCTCAGCACTGGTGAAGATGAAGGGAAGCGGATATTCCAGATCCCACACCGGGAGACCACACTGGTACCACTTTCCTGACACACAGACCAGTGGTATTTGTTCTAATTCTAACACACATCTCTTTGGCCTGGCAATTTCTCTCCTAAGCCTTTATCCTGTGACTCTTTTTACCCAGATATGTGTGTGAGGATAGCTCACTGAAGCATCGTGGCTAATAGGAAAAAAATGAAAATTCAAACTAAAAGTCTTCTAGTAGTGGCAGGTTGTGGACATCTCTGCTATGCAGCCTTTAAAAAACAACGGGGCAGAATGTGGTGTATTCACACAAGATCAAATTCATCCTTCCACAGAAACAAAGCCCGCCTCTGTTTACGTGTGTTAATGCTCAAGTGGGTGAACCTCAAAAGCTTGCTAAGAAGAAAGCATGTCACATATCGTGTGACTCATGTGACATATCCGGACTAGGCAGATCATGGAGAGAGAATGCAGGTTAGAAGTCGCCTGGGGCTGAGGGCAGGGAAATGGGAAGAACAGTCTAGTGGGCATGGAGATTTTTCCTGGGGTGATGAAATGTTTTTGCACCAGACACAGGTACTGGTTGTACAGCATTGTGAATGGCCTGAATTGTACCTTTTTAAAGGACCACTATGATGTCAGGTGAATTGCATCGCAATAAAAATGCATCTAAGAAAGTAAAATAAAAAAGAATGAGGCAGATCTTCTATGCTCATATAGAGAGATCATTAAAATAATTCCGGGACAAAGCCAGTGCAGAAGAGTGTGGCACAAGTCCTTCATGGAAATAGAATGAATGGGCACAGAGGTGACATCGTACTGAGCGTTTTCCAAAGCAGCACTGTCAGTAGGTATAGAATGTGAGCCGCATGGATCATTTAAAACTGTTCCAGGAGCCACTTTAGAAAGACAAAAAGAAAAGAGGTAAAACTAGTTTGAGTAATATCATTTCAGCATGTTGTCAATGAGATTTGTGTTCTGTTTCATAATACATCTTTAAATCTGATGTTTCCCACTTACAGCAGATCTCAGTTTGCACTGGGTGCTTTTTAATACCTGTGGCTGGAGGTTACTATGCGGGGCCACGTGATCCACAACACAAAAAACACGGCGTGGTCTCCCGGCTGAGATGGGCTGGCCCTTCTGCTGTGGGCTGAATTGTGTCCTCCCCAAATCCATAGGCTGAGACCCTCAACCCCAGGACCTCGCTTGGGACTGTATCTGGAGGCAGCCCCTTTAAAGAGGCGATGACGTTAGAAGGGTTCAACAGCTTGGCCTGTATCCAGTCTGTCTGGAGCCCTCATAGGAGGAGCTTAGGACACAGGAAGAGACGTGGGCCTTCAAGAGCAAAGGAGACCGTGTGGGGACACAGTGAGCAGCTGCCACTGCAAACCAAGGAGAGACCTCGGAAGAAACCAGGCCAGCTGCCACCTTGATCAGGGACTTCCAGCTCCAGAACTGAGAGAATCATACTTTTCTGTTCCAGGCCCAGGAATAGTATCAGCCACAGCAAGCTATTACTCCCTCCAAGTTCTGGAGGGCCAAGAAGTGTCTGTGTGCTGGAGGGTAGGGCCCTGAGCTGCCCTGACAGGTAGCCAAGGAAGAAGGGGTCACAGGGCTGAGGCAGGGGTATCTCATGCCGCCTCCCAGCATCCTTGGGGTCTCACAGCTCCAGCTGCTCACCAGCTGCCCTCCTTTCCTTCCTGCACCCTTCCCAAGTAAAGTTCCTGCTTGGGGTCCTCTTCTGCAGGAAGCCACACTGCCCTATAGGAGATGAGGAAGGAGACGCTCAAGACTCTGGGCTGGGGCTCCCTCTGTCCATCAGAGGGCCTTTGTGATGAGCTAGGAGGGACCCCAGAAGGATGAATGAGGGCCTGGGAGCAGAGCCAACTTACAAGAACCTGTGCAGTTTCACCTTCCACCTGCCCTGCACGTGGACGGAGGAGTCAGCGATGGAGAGACTGAGGCCATGGCTGGGCAGCAGCTTCAGGGCAGAGCCTCGCAGCTCAAAGCTGCGGAGGTTGAGGCTGGGATGAGAGACAGACAGAGGGCAGTGTCAGGCCAGGGCCTGGACCTCAGCAGGGACCTCACTGCTGGCTTTGTACTCCTCCTCCTGCAAGGGGGACTATACCGGCAGGAAGAGGCAAACCCCCACACCCGCATTACGAGGCATGGCCCACAGCACCGTGCCTCTGATGTCACTTAGACCTAGCCCAGGGGTCAGTGTGTTCTTCTTTCCTTTTTACAAAGGGGAGACAGAACTAGAGGAAGGGACACAATTGCTCACAGCCACACAGGCAAGACGAGACCCCAGGAACCCTGGGGTGCTGGCTGGCATGATGTGTGTGGGGGTAGCAGGCTTATGCCCCGGATTTGCAGTTCCTTCCTAAAGCATCCCAGGAGGGATGTTAGATTCAGGGAAGACTGAGGAAGACTCAGAGAGACAGGAAGAGTGAGCAAGAAGGGCCACCCATGGGAAAGGAAGGTCCAATTAATTCCATTGTGTTTACCTAGCACATTAACAGGTGCTCAATTAGACATTTGGTGACAAATGAGTAAAAGCGGAAGACACGAATGAAGCAAGCAGTGAGCAGGAAGGGCGTGACAAGCTATGGGTCTGTGTGCCCTCCCTCTACTGTCTGCCCTTCAGCAAGGAATTCACGGATTTTTACAAAGCATGAGCTCCTTCAAGTGATTCCTTAAGGACTCAGCTCAAATGCCACCTCCTCCAGGAAGCCTGCACTGGCTCCCCCATCTGAAGACTTTAGCACTAACCCTTGGGCTACTATATTTCAAGTTTAAGGTCTCTCTCTCCCCTTCGAGGTTACATGCGGTGGCCAGGCTGAATCTGTGTTAGCCCTCAAGGAGGGGTAGATTGGACACTGAGAGTCAGGACACACTACAGCAGTGTTTACATTATCCTCAGAGGAGCCCAGTTCCCACCTGAATTTCTTTTTCAGCTCCTTGGGGAACCTTTGTATAGTCTGTCCCAAAGAGTCCACTGAGCCCATCATCTTGGGGCCTTATCACCCTCTGCCTTCAGCCCCACTCCAGCCACCCAATGTCCCCTGAAAAGGCAGAGTGCCACCTGTGGAACTCGTAGTTCCCTTTGCCGACGTGGCTTATCTTGAAGTTCCCGTCGAAGTCAGGCAGCGTGATCTCCTGCAGCTTTCTCTGTAGAGCCAACTGCCCCTCCTGGGCCGCTGTGGATGGGGAGAAGCTGGAAGTCAGTTTGGTCTGCCTGGCTCCCTCCCATGCTCTAGCAGTTTCCCTGGCTCCCAGCTGCCCTAGGGAGGGAGGGCAACTTCCTTACTAGCATTAATTACAGTGTTACAGCAGTTATTGGGCTCCTCTGGGTGCCAGGTGGCATGAGGAGCCATCAGGGCCATCCCTGTGTTCCTAGGGTTTTCTGTGTGTGCCCAGTTTACATATGAAGGAAGTCTCGGGCTTCCTTTGCCAACGCCTCTATGGGAAGGAGCGCTGTGCGCTTGGATGTGTGGTCTTTTTTCCCGTTCTCCCTGGCATCTGGCCTGCCTAGAAGAAACGGAAGCATTTGAAGGCCAGAATCCTGGCTTTGACATCTTTCTAGCTGAGTGAGTTTAAACCAGTCTCCAGACTTCACTTTCTCCACCTGTCAAAAAGCACTTTCCTCTTTGGGGCAGCTGGAGGGTCCAAGGGTATCACAACCGCCAGGCAAAATGGCACCTACCACTAACACAGCAGGGCTTGTGTTTTAAAGATACAAAAGACCACGATGCCCAGCTTTGGAAGACTGGTTACATAAGCATGGTGGTACACCCCCACAGTGGAAAGCAACAAAAGCCAGACCCTCCTGTCTTAGGATTTCAGTACAGGCAGCAGTTAGTGGGCCCCACTGTTCTGAGATACGAGGGAGCCAGGGTTGTGTCCCCAGCAGGGCTGAGTGCACAGGTGGCCAAGGGCTCCCCTGCCACCTCTTCCTGCTTGTTATCTTCAGTCCAGCAAATGCGCATTCCAGGGATCCCTGGCCAATTGCTACCCTCTTGTCCACCTTACCTCCTCCTGGGAGCCTTTCCTGACTCCTCATTTGTCTCTGACCACTCTGGGTTCCTAACAACCCTACCTGGCCAAGGGAATGTTACTTCCCTCACCTAACAGTTAACACAGCAGAGGCTCCGCCAATTCGGCTCTTTTTGGGTGTGTGGGCTCCCTCATCCCTCGGACAAGACAGTGCTGAGGTTTTGTTTCAGCATCTTTTAAAATGATCATCCTACTTTTACTCATTCTTTTAAGTTGGGGAATAACATACAATAAATCTAGTTGTAAAGGTTTGCTGAGTAACTGAGGAGTTGCTACACGTCCATGAGACCCCAGCCCAGGCCCCTGTGTGCGCACTCCACCTGCCCCACAAGGTAACTCCCATCCTGACTTTGGGCTCTAAGGGACGTGCTTTCAAAGTCTACCCAGAATCCTCCCAACAGAACCACTCTGGTCCCCTGGGAGGCAGCTGATGGTGCCCAGCCCCCTGTTCCAGCTCACAGCCCTCTCCCTCAAAGCCTTCCCCAGAACCATCCCCTCATCACCTACTGAGATCACCCACATCTTTGTCCCCCTCTGCTGGTGGGAACCCAGCCAGCACAAGTGTAATGTGTCTGAGTCACCCAGCAGGGTGTGACCAGGCCCGGACCCCAGCCAGAGCTGATTGACCCAGAAGGCTGCCCCATGGGAGTGGGAGTCCGCCCATGTCCCCACTGTGCCCCAAGGGGCTGATGCCAACAGTGTGGCTTCTTACCATACTCGAGGCCCTTGTCAGTGATCCTGGCAACCAGGCCTGGGTTGGCTCCCAGAACCGCTGGGACAGCTGCCAGCAGCAAAAGGGACAACAGGGACCCAGGCAAGGCCCCCATCCTGGACTCTTGGTGGGTGGCAGGACTGTCATGCGTGGGCTGGGATGGCTCCTTTAAGTAGTCCAGGCTGACGGCTGGGGGTGGCTCCGGAAGGAGGGTGGGGCCCCTAGAGCGGGAAGGGGCCCCTAGAGCGGGAAGGGGAGGCACAGGAACTGGAACCTGCTTGCGACATTGTTGCGGTTGGCGCAGGTCACAGTTGGAAGCCTGTTATTGCTGCTCAGGTTGGAAAGGGGAAGGGGGGCAAACTTTTCTCAAGGGACAATCCTTGCTTCCCCAGCCACAAAACCTATATTCATAGAGGCTCTGCCTCCTGTCATCCAGGTTTTAAAAGCTGGGCTTGAAAGGTGTCACAGACAAGGAAACTGAGGTTCCCAGAGGCCACAGTGCTCACTCAGGGTCACAAACCCAGCAAGAAGCAGGCTCGGGGCAGGAGCAGGTCTGCTGCCGTCGGACTTTTGCTTCTTCGTACGAGTCTCTCAGTCTCTGTTTACTAAGAATAAACCTGTGCTCCTCCTGTGGGAAAATTTCTGCAAGGCAACTTGGCAACTCTTTAAACTTTATTCCCTGAACAAGAAAACAAAACAAACAACCAAGCCCAACAGCCAACCTAAAAGCTGACATGCAGAAAACTCTCTTTACACAGCTGCGTATCCTGTGACCCAGCAACTCTCTTTCTGTCCCTTGCCCCTCTGTGCATCGTTAAATCAGTGTGCAAACATGTTACCACACCAAGGGACCCCTGTGCTGTGTGACACAGGCAGGTGGACAATCCCCATCTGGAGTGTCCCAGAGAGGGGCACTGTGGCATGAAGTATGACCAGCCATTGAAAGGAGGCTGCAGGATTAGTGCATCTCTCCATAAGGAAGGAAGGTCATGAGCTCTCAGCTCCAGTGGCCCAGGTGGTAAGAGTCTGGGTCTTTGATTAAAAGTCAGTTAGAGAAGTACTTCACAAAGCTGTTATCAAGTAGTTCCTTTAGAAATGGCTCACCAATTAAACGGTCCTTCTTGTCTTGGACAAAGAATTGAATAATCAAGCCAAAAACTGTGTCAAAAGTTTATTTGAAAAGTGAGGGGTGAAGGAATAAGAGCAAAGCACTCTCTGGCTCTGCAGGCCAAACACAACAAAGAAAGAGGAAAAGAACAAAAATAAAAGTACACCCTGGTCTGGGGGACACGGGTGGGCCACCGTGGGGCGTGACAGTGGCAGGCTCCTCGTGGCATCCCATCTCGTTTATGACACCCACATCTTGAGGGAGCCCACGAGAAGTTCTACACATGAGGGTCCTGGAAACGACTTGGTGCTGTCCTAGGATCTTGTAATTACCAGGTCCCACTTATCGCCCAGCCAGCTTTGCCAGGCTCTGCCTCCTATCTCCAGGTCTGGTTGGGTGGAGTGGTTTATGGGTTAGGGTTAGGGTTAGGGTTTTTAAAAGCCTTTTTACAGTTAGGTGCGGTAGCATACACCTGTAAATCTGAGGATTTGGGAGGTTGAGGATTGGGGATTGTGAGCTGAAGGGGAACCTGGACTGCATAGCAAGACCCTGTCTCATCCAACAACAGCAACAACAAAAACCTTTTTTTTAAACATTTTTTTAATTTTTAAGGTAATAAAATATAACAGAACAAGAAGAACAAAGCCAAATGAGACAGTGCAGTGAAATTGGTACAGAACGTCGCAGCAGGTTACTGGGATAACGGTCATAGGTACCATAATAGATCTCATTATCTTCACAATAGTTGTCCTTTCAATCAGGATAGCAAAATCAAACCAAGTGCAGAACATTATAAAACTTATCAGAACAGTATATTGAATAGAGCAATACAATTAATCAGAATGAAACAAAAACAGTGATAATATTTGACTTCAAAGAGATGGTAGAAGGAAATCCCCCGTATTTGCTATACTGCATACAGTCAACCTCCCGAGAGATGCTCAGACCACTGGCTCCCTTTGCTAATGCGGGGGGTAAGGGAGAGGGATGGCATGTTTGATTCTCAGCCCACCCCCCGGTAGGCTCACGGCTGCTTACAGGGAGATGAGCGGGTTGCTTTTTTCCCAGTCCCCTAAGTTCCCACATGGCAGGATCTTGGGAGACGCTGGCTGATCCTCTCCCTGGGGTGCCCACCCCACAAAAACTTTTTTTGCTTGTTGGTATTAAAATTTTTTATTGTCTTGGGCTGTGGTTCTGGGCATGTATTATATCTGCAGTGAGTAAACACAGTAACATTTCTTTTGTGCTTGATTTGGGGAGTTTTGCCCAGGACGTCCTGTGACTGTGACCTTCGTTCTGTCCTCCCTTCCAGGAACATTTGCTGATCACTCTTGTGTCCTCCTAGATGAGAGGAAGGTCCCCTGTGGAACCCCACAGTCCCTTTCACTTTCTCCACCATGGCACTGACCACTTCCGCTTTTTGGTAGTTGTCATTTAGGAACGTGCCCACAACTCCTCTCATGCTTGGAACTGCAGTGCACTCGTGTCGCTGCTGAGTCTGGCAGAGCACCAGGCTGACTTCAAGGTGGTGCACAGAGAGCGCCCAGAGGTGCTGGGGTTAAGATCAAAGCTTCCCCCATTCAACACGGATTGCCCCACAGGCTGGTTCTCCTGTTCCTCCTGTCCCTGGGGCTGAGGTCTGGGGGTCTCTGTCTGCCCCCTGCCCTCCCAGCTTAGTCTCTCCTAGACGGCACATTGAGACCCCTGCATTCTGTGGCCATGCAGAATTAGCAGGAACTAGAGGGAAACCAAAACTTACCGAGCACCTACTACATGCCTGGCAGTGCGCTGGTAAAGCCGTAGGTGTCTCCTCCCTACTGCCACTCTCTGAGGTCAGATCCTACTCTCATCTTTGAATGAAGAAATGGGGGCTTTGAGGGTGAAGTGATGTAGGCTACAGTCCCCCAGCAAGGCTGACCCAGTGGTGGGGGGTGCTGCCCTACAACAATGCTCAGGCAAGGCCTTTCTGGGGAGGGGCGTGCTGGGTGGGAACCCATCAGTGAGGAGGCTGGCTTGGGAAGAGCCACCCCGGGCTGAGCAGACAGCAAGGACAGACGGCTGGAGCCAAAGGGCCTCACAGGGGTCTCCCCGGGATGCCTGAAGGCACTGCTGCCTGCCTTCCTGTCTCCTCCCTGGGCTTTAACTGTCCCTTTAGCAAGAGGGTAGAGCAGGTGACCCCTGTGGACCTTCCAGTTTGGAGGGCAGGAGAGGACAGTCTGGAGTGTGGGGGACTCGTGGGGACAGGAATGTCACCCTGGCTCTGGTAGCAGGGGCATTTGCTGCAGTGGGAGTTTCCCACAGCAGTGATCTTTGGACCTTGGCACTGCCCAGGCAGGGTGCCATGTGGGCCCAGGCCAGGCCTCCACCCCTGTGTTGGCTGCCCCTGGGTGAAGTTTCTGCTGACAACTCGGCACCTGGCAGAGGCCTCAGGGAGCAGCGCACAGCCCAGTTCTGGTCCTTTTTTTTTTCTGCCATGCTGCCCATTCCTGTCTGCAAAAGCCACAACTATGGCACTTGGTCCCACTGCCAGGACAAAGGACTCTGCTAACAAGGACAGTGCTTATTGTATCCCCACTGTAAATGCCTTGGCTGAGAAGCCTAGAATGTGGCATCCACTGTGCCCAAAAGACTGAGCTGCACGGAGTAAATAATTGCTGAGGGAATAAATGAACTTTGTGTTTCACTGTATGGACTCTGGGTCTGACGGCCTACATTAGGATCCTACACCACCCCTGGGTGACTCAGTTTCCTCATCTCTTGGGCTCAGTCAGAAGGCAGCATGACAACAGGTCTGAGGTAAGGGGACCTTTCTCTGCTCCCTCCTGGCAGTGGCTTCCCAATAACCCCTTGCCCGCAGCTCCTGTCTCCCCTGGGTTTGGATGCTCTGGGCCAGGAGACCCTGGAGATGGAACTAAAAATTAACAGCAAGCTGTTTGGGGCCAGAAGCCGTGCGGGCTGCCGAGGAAGACCTGGTGAGGGAGGTGGCCTCCTGCGGGTTCTGGGTCACACGGACATTTTGATTGTAGAGGAGGGAAGGACAATCTACGAGAGGGAACAGCATTGCTGAAACATAAACACAGAGCCATTAAAAGTGAGGGACCAGCGCTGGGAGGCTGAGTGCTGTCGTGGCTCTGCTGCTGGGCTTTGGTAGGGAGGAAACTCTGCTCCTCACTTGGTCCCCAATGCAACCCAGTGCAGGGGACAAGGCCAGTGGCTCGGATCCTGGTACATGTGGACAAACAACCCAGGGACCTGATTCAATGTGAACTCTGAGTCATCAGATTCCTGCGGGCGTGGAGACAGCATCTGGAACCCGCCTGATGCTGCTCTGAGAGAGGACTAAAAGCCCACGTTCTCACTGAGCATGGCCTCTCCATAGCCCTGTTCACCTCCGCGTTCAGGGCAGCTTTCCATGACGGCACCCACACTCGTGAGAAATCAGTGATGCTGCGAAGACCTGCAGCCCCAGGTCTCTGCAGGGTATGTGGGCTTTGATATCTGCAGCAATGCCTTCAGCAGCCCCTTCACAGCAGATCCACAAGCACATGTGCACATGCGCACACACACACACACACACACACACACACACACACATACACACACGAGTGCATGCACAAGACCTCAAGGCATGTAGATCCACAAAATAAGAACAGTGACGTCAAGGGCAATATGGTGAGATTTGGAGGTGGGGTACCTTCTCCCTGGGGTGCTAGGGGCCCCCTGGAGCAGGGCCAGTTGCACAGCCAGAGGTCCTCCCCCCAGGAGGGATCTAAGGACCTCAAGGACACAGTGCTTCCTCCAGCCCTCTCTGCCCCGGCAACTGGCAGCTTTTGCTGCCCTGATGACTTTGGATCCCTGAAGGAGCTTCTGGTAGGATGGAAATTTCCCACCGAGGGAGGATGTGTTAGTGTTTGCCAGAGGTCACTTCACTGATTTCTTTTCCTGAATTCCAGAGAGCCACAGACTTCACAACAGGGGACACTGAGCCTACAGAGGGAGGACGGCCGTTTCATTGTGTGCTCATCACGACCTGGTGAGACCAAGCCCGACATCTGGCAGCCCGGGCTCTAATGCCTGACTGGCCCCTTCCTGGCAGGCAGCCTGGGTCATTTCTGGGAATTCCCTACCATGGCTTTGGAATCAACTCCTGGGTCATTTTAAAAATAAAAACTGATTGGGCACCTACTCTGCACAGGCTTGAGAGCAGCGCAGGGACCAGCCCCACAGCCATGGGCGCGAGAGAGAAGAGCTGCAGTGTTTTAGAGCTACGTGGGATTGTCCCTGTCACGTTCTGCTCTGCAGAGCTCATGTGCACCCGGTTCCCAGGACAGCTCGAGGTGTAGGTGCTACTATGACACCCACTTCGTGGCCGAGGGAAGCAAGGACCAGGAAACCCAATGAGCTGCCCAAGGCCACGAAGCTGTAAACAGCCTTGATTTCAAACCTCATGGCTTACACCTAATACTTAACAAATCAGCATTTCCAAATGGAACCCCGAGAGGGCAATGCTTAACCCAGAAGGAAGCTCCCGAGCAGTGAGCTTTTAAGCAGTCTGGAGTTCTTTTTTCCTATTTTAATTTTTTCATGAATTGTTTTTGTTTTTTGAGTCGTTCCAGCTGAACTTAAACTCACTCAGTTGCCCAGGCCAGTCTCAAATTCAAGATCCTCCTATCTCAGCCTCTCCAGTGCTGAGATAACAGGTGTGCACCACCATGCCCAGCTTTTCATAATGTCATCAGTAAATACTTCACACGTCATGACTTTCACCCACTTCAAGTGTGTGGCCCAGTGGTTTCCATACATGTTCGGAGTTGAGCAATCAATTTCCCAATCTAACTTTAGAACGTTTTCAACACTCAGAGGAAAACCGTGCGCATGTTAGCGGTCCTTAGAAGGAGAAAGTGCTTCTTGGTGGATAGCAGAGATTTTTGTTTCCTGAGCCTGGTGTGTGTGTGTGTGTGTGTGTGTGTGTTTACAGCGTGTGGCCTGTGCAAGCAAACCCAGTAACCCTCCCTTCCACATCCCGAGTTCCTGAAATGGCACGGTTTTGCCATTTGCGAATGGAAAAACGTGGGCTCTGATGGCAGAAGGGCTCGGGCCAGCTGTGTGAATGGGGAGATCGACTTGGTCTAAAGGGACTGAGCAATTCCGCCTTGGGAGACGGACAGCCTCGTGAGGGCCAACGGAGACCACCGCGTGCCGTGCTGGCTGCCCACTGTGATGGCGCTCTTCCTTCCACTATGGCCCCAGAGCTTCAGCCTCCTCTTAGGAGAATCAGTGATGTTCGCTTAAGTGTGTGCATTTTTCTATAAAAATGCCTTTGAAACGCTTTTCCTCCCCCGGCAGCAGCCTTGCTCCTAGTGTGTGCCCACCCTTTCAGCTCTTGCCCTTCCAAGAGTCCAGAGGCTACAACAGTGCCCTGTTAAAAAATAAATGTGTTCGTGTCACCCCCACCCTCTGCCTGCCCCAGCCCTCGGGGTGTGTTCCTGCTCATCCGGGGCTCAGAGAACTACCTCGTGTGACAACCCCATCTCCACCGGGGTGGGAAAGGGCCCACAGACAGCATGCGAGTCTACCATGAGCTCAGCAGTTTGGGCTGGAGAGCTCAGCAGTTTGGGCTGGAGAGCTTCGATCCAGGGCTCGGAAAACATGGAGAAGTGTCCTGTACCGCAGCCTGGTGTTTAGCCCCAGATCCAAAGGCTGGTGAAGAGGAAACCCTCAGCCTGTTGCCCCAGGCGTAAAGGCTGTGCAGGAGACCTGCTCAACGGCGACACCTTGTGGCACCGTTAGGAGCAACAGTCTCAGTATCGGCTCCCTCCACAGAGAAAAGAGGCTGTGCAAGATTATCTTCAACAGCGACACCCTGTGGTAGTGAGCAGAACAACAACCCAGTGGGCCGCCCACTTTCCACTTCCGCCCTGCACCAGGTCAGGACTCACGAGCTTTAACCCAGAGACACCCAAGGAGCTTACACCTCTCCTTGGGAGACGCAAGTGCTTAATCACAGAAGTAAAAAGAAGTGACTGTAGTTGTACTGTACACTGGCAGAGAGACCAGACTGGCCACACTCAAAGGACTAGATATAAGAAGGACTAGATATAAGAAAAAATATACACACACAGAATCCACAGGGGGGAAAAATTTTTTTTTTAAACAAAGCCCAAAGAGAAATACCATGATCACGAGTGAAATACAATTCCTGGGGAACATGTGGAATCTAGCTTTGAAAGCAACACAGCATCTCTGAAATATACACCAGGACCTTTTCCAGTGGACAAACTCCCCGTGTTCAGATCATTTCCAGATCTGAGTTCAGAGAGGTTTGCAAGGGCTATCAAGGATTCCCTGGAAAAGAGGAGCCTGCACCACGGAACAGGTGCCAAGGTCTCCACCCCAGGTGCAGCCCTGGTGAGCTCAGCCACGGTGAACGTTTGCTCCAAGCAGCAGGAAATCCTGGTGAGAGATGGAATGCTGGCATCAGCTGTAGGCACACCCCTGCTGGGGGAGGGACTTGGCTTTTCTTCTTTCAGAACTGAGGGTTGAATCCAGGGTTTTCACTCCCAGCTACCTCTCTAGCCCTTTTTATTTTTTATTTTGAGATGGGCTCTTGCTAAGTCGATAAGTTGCCTAGGCTGGAGTCAAAGTTAGACCCAGGCGTGATCAGGTTTTCAAGAAGGAAACCTTGGGAGGCTGCCTGTCGGGAGGAGACAGCAGGGTGGGGCCTGTGGGCTGTGAGAAAGGCAGGAGCCTGCGGGGACACTCGCATGTGTTCTCCCTGGTGTGTCCACACGTCAGTGGCCGCTGATCCCAGGCATCTGTCAGCAGCTTCTTCTTCTTTTTTCCTTTGTCTTGGGCAGCTTTTCCCCTCCTGATGTGATGTGCAGCGCCCCACCCCCCAGCTGTGGCAGAGGCTTCATCTGTCATCCTGCCTCACAACAGCTCCGGGGAGCCCCTGCTCCAATCAAGGCTGCAAAGCACTTCCCTTGGCCCCTCTGTGGCCTTCTCTCAGAAGCTTCAGAAGTGGAGAAATGGAATTGTGCCATGGGTCCAAGCTGAGCTTGGTGAAAGGAAGCAGCATGGTGGCTGTTTGCTCTGCTTTCTCTGCTCTTTTTCTCCAGTCTCTCAGACCCCTCAGCAAAGTGGTCTAAAGAACTGAGAACTGACTGACTGTGTTAGGGGTCAAGGAGAGGGAGGTACTGGGGTGATGGGGGGTTTGCCTGAGAGACACGAGTTGTTGGGAAACCTGAGGACCGAGGTAAAGGATGTGGCGCTGGGTGATGGCTTTTTTGTGGGGGGTAAAGGCTTCTCGGAATGTGCTGGGTTGAAGGGGTAGTGACTGAGGAGGCTTAGAGAGACTCAAGAAGTGGTAAGTGGCACCAAGATGACACCAAGGTGGGGCCTGGGGAGCTGATGAGTGACTGGAGAAGTGCAGACAAAGGGGAAGAGACAAGGCTTGGGGAAGAGGCTGACATCTCCAGCAACTGAAGACGGGCCAGGAGAGCCCCAGGGGAGAAGCGGAGAATGGGGCAGAAGAGCCACAGAAACTTCCAGAAGGCGGCCCACTGAGGGACATTAGCGTCAGATGCTGTGGAGGGCAGAGGCAGAGAGGCTCCTGCTCCATGTGTAAATCTGCACAATACTGACCCTGTTCACGCTGTGGTGCCCAACATAACAGTGGACACAAGAAAGGTGTGAAACATGTATGGGTCAGTGCGTTTAAGAGGTGCTTCGGTCCCTCGGCAGGTTCATGCTCGCTAAGAGGTGCATGGGAGGGACTCCCATGATGGCTAAACGCAGGGGAGCCCAGCCTGGAGGCTTTCTGAGCCCTCACTGTCCCTCTGGGCACTGACAGCACTGCAACCCGGGGTTGTTGTGAGGGGAGACGGTGCCCAGTGCAGAGCTGGACACAGAGGAAGCGTCGCCAGATAGGTAAGCACTGCATGGGACATTCAGTGACTGGGAGCCTGGGGACTCACCTGGTAAGAGCGAAGCACCAGGTTGCTGAGCTTGACCCCGTTGGTCACTGGGAGAGGAAAACCCCTCTGCAGTCTCTCTGCATCGGGGACAGACAATGAGAAGGGGAGGGGTGGTAGAGAGCCTGGGTGGACACCTCCAGAAGGTGCTAACCTCCCAGATAGGACTGGATGGTGCATGCATGCTTGAGAGGAAGGTGGACTTGGAGTCTACACCCCCACCTTATGTTCCCCATTGTCCTCAAGTCCACTTCCAGACTCCATGTGGGCCTCTTCCCCATGACTGCCCTCCAGAGGGCATGGTTCCACTGGTCATGGTGTAGGCAGAGAGCCCGCACATGTGCACAAAGCCCCTCCACGCAGAGGGTGAAGCCAGAGGTGGCAGTGGCCAGGAGCCTGGCCCTCCTCGTCCCCACACTGTGATGTGGAACTCTGGAGAATTCTCAGTCCTGTCTCCCAGGTCATTATGGAGCCACATGTGCCGAGGCAGGAGGCTAGTTCACAGTCTGCGTAATAATTGGCTGGCTTATTTTATAATTTCTAAATGCCCAAGTCATGCATCTGTATGTCCACACCTCTGTTGGTCTCATCCCTGCTTGAGGCTCCCCCAGCACGGTGACCGAGCACTCAGCAAGATACCCACAGCTGTCTTTCTCCCAGAGTTGGAAAAAGACTTCAGAGCTGGGATAAGACCCCAGCTTCACCTGCCACCTGCCTTGTGACCTAAAGTAAGTCACTTAACTGTTCTGATATTTCATTTCCTCCCATGAACACTGGAGACGCTCACAATCTGCCATCTTGTGGGTCTGCTGTAAGGACTGCCTGAAATAATGGATGGATGCTGTCCAGGTGAGTTCCCTTTCTGTTCCACCCCCTTTCTACATCAGACACCACCTAAGGTTCAACTGAGGCAGGAGTCGGTGCCTGGAGGCAGTCTCCCATCCCCTGACCCCATTGCTGAAAATCACACCCTTCCCAGAGCTCCTTACCATTGACCTTGGGCAACACCACCAAGGGCACAATGTAGTTCATGGCATCCTGCAGCAGCTCCACCTGGAAAACAAGAAGGGGACAGAGTCATCAGGGTACAGTGGGACCAGCTCCCGTGACACCCTCCCTCCTACTCGTACCCTCAGCAACTTCCCAGGTGAGAGAACAGCTGAGTGGACTCGGAGGTGATGGACACTCAGCAGCCTGGCCAAGGCCATCAGGTGATCTCTGCTGCGCTCAAGGTTCCCCACGCAGGCGCAGCCTAAGTGGAGAATTACCCTCTGCATGATGCTGGGAAGGTCACTGGAAAGTGTTTAAATCCGGAAACCTTTGTTTCAAAACCTCACCTTCTCAGTAGTGCAGGTGGAGGCGGGTGAATCAGCCTGTTTTATGGTAGTTTGAGCACATTCATCAAAGGCCTTAAAATGTGTGCCACTTGGGCCCTGGAGCGTGGCTCTGAATGTTTGTCTTATGGACATTATGTGGAGTGGAGGCAAATTGAGAACTTTAAAGGATACTTGTCTATGCTATTGTTTTAATCTGAACAATGAACTAAGATCAACCTACATGTCCAACAATAGGGAGTCATTGGGGGGAGCAGTGGAACTTTGATACCTGGAGATAATAAGCAATTGCTAAGAATGATAGTGTAAGCTGGGCATAGGGGTACACACCTATAATCCCAGCACTTGGGAAACTGAGGCAGGAGGATTGCCTTAAATTCAAGGCCACCCCAGACTACATAAGTGAGTTCAAGGCAGGCTTGTACTACACAGTGAGACCTTGTCTCAAAAAAAAAATTGAGCCTGTAGAAATATAATCATCAAGAGATAGGCTTGCTATATGTTTGAATGAGGAAAAGGGGGCTGTTGAAATCACCTAATTCCATTTTTTAAAATTAAATGGGCATAGCAAAAGGTCAGGAAGGATATATGCCATATTATGAACTAGGCGGTAAAAATATGAAAGGTTTTTATTTTGTTTGGCAAATCTATAGGTCCTTTGTGCTCTATGGTATACACACTTTGCTTTGGCAATAATAAATTTTTTTCAAAAATAATGTGGAACCATGAGGATGATTGCCCATAGCGGTGACATTTACAACTTGTAAATATGTATGTTCTGTTTCTAGAACAATTGAGTTTCCTTCCCCGGGCTATCATCCTTCCCTGGGTTCACCGCTGTGTGCCCTTCTTCCTCTGAATCTTGCAAGGTGCATATACTTATTTTCTGCAGAAGCAGAAGTTCGTTACTGACTTAGCCAAGGCCCTGAGAAAACTCATGACACTACCATGAGGTGGCTTCCAGCCTTCTGTGTACTGTGGTCTCGCCAGATGGAGGGGTGGGCTAGATTCTTATCTGACTGGGAGGGGGCGCAGGACAGCCTGACTCCAGCGTGGTGAGTTCAAGGTGCTTGCTTGGGAGGAACTTGGGAGTGAGCGCCACAGGGATCTAGGGAGAAGCCCCAGGGCAGCAGAGAGTGGGGTTCAACCCGAGCCCACGGCAGAGTCAGGTGCGTGGAACAAGACCCTGGACTGATCACCACGTGGCAGCTTCAGGTGTCTTAGGAGTGCGCTAAGAGCAGCTGAGGGGGTCATTATGTGGGCAGGTGGCTCTCAGGGCCTGGGCAGCTCCCATGGCAACCAGGGATTCCCAGGGCAGGGAACTGTCTCGCTGGGCTGGGGGACACTTGCTCCCTCCGCCTGCTCTTCCTCATCTTGGAGCGTGGCTCTGCTGTTCACCCAGCTGCTCAGCCTAAACGCTCAATTCCATTACTCTTTTTCGTTTTTGCCGGGCAAGAGCTCCTCCGCTGAGCTACAGCCCAGTCCTCCGATCTTGTCTTGCTGTCCCTCCCCCTCATGATGCATACCCAATCTCCACCAAGTTCTTTCTAAGTGACTCTCAAAGTCCATTTCCAACCCACTGGCATTTCTCCTTCCCAGCTGAGTCCCAGAACCGCCCCACGCTCCCCAGGCCCCACTCTTGTACTTGTGATCCAGCCCCCACCCCTCCATGGGGTCTTTTACAAAGGTACGAATCCGAGCATGTTGCTCTTCGCAGGATGTGGGTCACTGGCTGCTCACTGCCTTGGGACAGACACAGCCTGGAAGGCCCTGCCAAGCAGCCCTGGCCTGTCCCCAGCCTCGCCCTTCCTGTGCCCACTCCAGCCACTCTGCCTCCTTCTGCTCCTCAGACACGCTGATCTTCTTCACACCACACGGCTTTTGCCTCTGCAGTTCTCTTCTCACCTGTCACCCCAAACACCACCTTCTCAACACTTCGCACTTATTTCCCCCGCTCAATTTCCCCCACCTCCAATCTGTTTCCATAGCTTTGGTCACGGTGGGATTTCTACATTCCGTCTCCCCACTGCTAAAGCTCAACATTGTCCACACCTGGAACAAGCCAGCATGAAATACTTGCTCAATAAAGTCACTAACTTGTTCATTTAACAAGCATCTGGTACTCTTTATAGCAGCCTGTGCATATCTAGTCCCACCACACTGACCCAGCTGGGGAAGCCTGGAGTTCAGAGATGGTGAGTGACTCACCCACAGCCTCACCTCAGTGAACACAAAGCTCCTCCAGCCACTAATTCACAAACAAATTACATGCAAATGAACCAGTGGCTCCTGAGTGTTGCCAGGTGCCCGGGACAGGTCCCCCAAGGTCAGGGCAAGGACCAAGCCACCAAGGGCCTCAGACTCACCGGGAAGGTACCGACGTTCGAGTGTATCAGTCTCAGCTGCAGCCTGTGGTAGAGAAAATGTGACTGAGACCACAGCAGCCTGGCTGGTAGGTGCGCCCAGGGCCTGGCCTCCCTGCAGCGTCCCGCCCGGGCTTTGGGTGCTGCTGCGCCCACACTGAGCCTGCACGCAGACCCCTGAGTGGTCACTCTTCAGGAGTGGGCTGTGACTCGTGCTGCCCAGTGAGAGCAGCATGGGGACCTGTGCTGGAAATACGAGGTCTGTGGCCCTCAGGTTCTCCAGAAAAACAGGAGGCCACCACTGGGTGACAGCCTGCTGGGGGTTGAAGTCAGCACAGATGACAGCAGAGCTGAGATGGAGTCGGATCCCAAGGACATCATCTGGCACCTGGGCCACTCTTGCCTGAATGCTTTGGACTTTTCAGGCACCTGAGCCACCTGCACCCTGTGGCCTCGCTGGCATTTTAGTAAAAGACCACCGCGCTCCCATTTTATATATCAGGGAACGGACATTCAGAGAGGTCAAGTGACCTGCTAAAACCACACAGCTAACAATCAGCAAAGCAGGATTTCACACAGGTCTCCTGGACACCAAAGCACTGCTGTCTCCAACCGTCCTTAGAGTTGAAATCTTGCTCTTGTTTACCAAGAGTTGGTGGCCCCAGGATCCTGGGCCCATCCATGCCTATGCAGCCCCAGACCCACCCTCTGCCCTTGCAGAGTCTGCACTCAGCCACAGTCCAGCAGGCTCCTCCCCAGCTTGTCCCTTTGAGGCCCGTGTATGTTTCAAGGCAAATTAAACCTGCGTGTTCCCGAAGCAGTAACACTTGTCACAATGATGCCAGGAGAAAGGAGCAGCATGTAAAACTCAGGGGCTGATCTCAAGGTCAGGAAGGACAGCTCTGCTGCGGAGGACAGGCGGAAACGGTCAGGATGCAGCTCAGACAGCAGCGCGTGATGAAGGGGCAGACACAGGTCTCAATGTCAGGGTCATTGCATCGCTCTCTGCCTCAGTCTCTCTTACCCTTTCTGTCTCTCTCCAAGTCTTTCCCCTCCCTCCCCTCCGTGGTTCTCTCTCCCTCTCTGTGTCTCCTCTTTTCTGACTCTCCATTTCTCTTTCTCCACGTGCTTCTTGTTCCTTCTTGTTTTGTTTTGTGTGTTTGTTTGTTTCTTGAGACAGAATCTATGTAGTCCAGGATGGTCTTCAACTCTCAATGTGGCCCAGGCTGGCCTCAAACTCATGGAAACTCTCCCCAGTCTCCCCAGTGCTTCAGTCTCCCCAGTGCTGGGATTACAGGAGTTCACCATCACACTTGGTTCCTTCTGGTTTCTTGAGAGCTTGTTATAGCCTGTGCAGTGTTCCAAGCTTTCAGCACATATTAATAGCTCACTTAATCCCCACGATGGTGCTGTTGGTGGAGAATATTTAGTGGGTTCATTTCACAGCCAGGAAACTGAGGTTTGGAGTTAGTCACTTGCTTTTTCAAATGCTGGCAGCCTCTGATCAGAGTCCACCCTCCCGACCACACCCTCTAGAGCTAGGATTCAAACCTGGGTCACATGGAACCCTGGCAGGAGACAGGGCCTGAAGTCCCAGGGAGGGGCTGGAGGCTGACGTGGGATTTCCTAGTGCCAACAGAGGCGGATGACGCCGGTCCTGGGTGCTGTTGTGCTCAGTGTGGACAGGTTCTCTGCTGACATTCCCCACTGTGAGTCCACCTGGGACAGACCAATGTCCCAGGACGCAAGACATTCAGTGCTAAGGCTGGGACTCTCCTGAGCAAACTGAGATGGTAGCTCACAGGTCGCATGTGACCTTGGTCAAGCCACTTCATCTCTGAGCCTCAGTTTCACTGTCTGCAAACCGAGGCTGAAATGTGACAGTTGAACAAAAGCCAGGACATGGAGCTTGGTATGTGGGAAGGCCTGTGGCCTCCAGGAGTGCATGGGAAGTCCCCCTTCTGTCCCCACAGGCCACTTACGTGTCCACCATGAGCTCTCCCACAAGTCTGTCCGTGTTGGCACCGACCTTCAGGTTTGCATTCATGCTCTAGAAGTGACAGCCAGGGTGACCAGCCTGACCAGGTGACCGGCCTGGCTAGCTTCTGAAAGCCTGGTAGGGTGGCCCACAGTACACCGGAGGAGGGAGCCTTTGCTTTGTGGCTCTTAGGAGTCCTGGTTTTCACCAGGCCTCTGGGAGCTCTCCGGAGTTCCTGAGCCCCTCGGGGAGGGTGACGTGGGACAGATCTGAGGACCGCAGTATAGAGCAGTCCCATTCCCGACACACTCACTCCCTGAGCCATTCAGAAAATGCTTACTGAGGGAGAAATGAAGATGCTCGCCTAGTTTCAGTGTGACAAATGACCCTCTCAAAAGCCATCTGATTGGTAAAGTAGGGATAACAGGTGTCCACCTGAAACTGGGCGGCCAAATGCCCCCCATGGGGGGGGTTGGGCTCACTCCCAGTGGCCAGAGTAGTTGCCACCGAATGCCCGGTAGGGATGGGGTGATCAAACGAATGAGTCAATCAATAATGGAATGAGAACTTGAACAAGTGAAGGATTAAGCAAATCCACAAATGGAGGAATAAGTGAAGATATGCACAGATGAATAAATGATAGACCAATAAATGATGAACGAATAAATGAGCAAATATACAAATGAAGAGCCAATAGAACAAGCGTAAGTAAATGAATCGATGAATAATTGAATAGATGAATGCATTTAGGATCCAGAAAAGGTATAGCATATTTCAAGTCAGCAATCTAATGAATAATTGAATGAATTAATAATTGGGTGAATAAATGAACGAGTGAGGAGATATGCAAATGCACAACACACCAATCAAAGATCTGCGTGAATGAACTGGAAGCAGTATACATATTTCAAGCCAGCGAAGAAATGAATAAGTGAGTGAATGAAAAAGTGAGTGAATAACTGAGTCACAAATAAACAGCGGGTAGCTGTGTGCCTGAGGGAGTTTGGGGGCTTTGGTCCCAGGTTCTGAGTCCCACTACCCAGGCTTAAATCCCCTGATTCCAAGGACAGTGCTCCCGACCCATGCCCAGGAGCAGTTTACCATGCCAAGCAGGAAGAGGGAAGCCAGGGAGGAGTTCGGGAGGACGGCGAAGGCCTGGGCCTCCAGTTTAGGGGTGAAGGCAAGGCCAGTGGGCTGCACGGTCAGGTGTGGTGGCGAGGAGACGGAGAGGACGAGCTGTACATCCAAGTCGGGGAACATCTCAGACACCTGCACACCCAGTGGGGACAGCCAACAAAAAAGGTGGGTTTATTAAAATGGTTTCAAATCCTATCTTGGCCTTCCCTGGCAGAAACACCCCCAGTGTCTTCCCAGGGCTCTGAGAATAAATCCAGATGACTTCAGGGCCTGGTATCTGGCCATTCCATTTGTCTCTAGCCCTTGTCCTCCATCTCTGGGCACAGGGGACTTTGTTTGCTCCTCAAATGTGACAGCACCTCTGCCATCTGAAAATCTTTGCATTTTGTGTTCCTTCTGCCTGAATACTTGACCCCCATTCCTCCTTCGCATGACTCTTTCCCTTCCTTGAAGTCCAAGTTCAAATGTCACCTCCTCAGAGAGCAGCAGTAGCTTCAAGGGGATCTAGGGAGGGCCTTGGTGACCTCCCTCCTCTCTCCCAGCCTTGCATCCTCCTCAGGTAAACCCAGCTTGGGTAAAATAATGAGAGTATAATTCAAACGCTGCTCCTCCCCTCACCCCTGCCAGGCTTTCCTTCCTCTGTAGAAATTTTCCACAGCTGGTACCATTAAAGAAATTGTTATAAATGGAATGTTTGTGTCCCCTCCCCCTTAAATCCACACATTAAATTCCTAGCCTGCAGCATGACTCTTTTTGAAGACAGGGCCTCTTAGGGAGTGAGGCTAAATGAGGTCATGGGGATGGGGCCCTCAGCCAACAGAATCAGTGCCCTTGAGACACCAGAGGTCTTGGTCTCTGCCCTCCCTCCACCCCACACCCCCACACACTGAGGAAGGGCCATGTCAGAACACAGGGAGAAGATAGTCCTTGCCCGAACCCCAGTCTGTCTCCCACTCTCCAGAACTAGGAGGAATAAATACCTATTGTTTCAACCACACAGCTGAGTAGACTGTGGTCGAGGCCCACCCTGTGCCCCTTGTCTGGAGCAACAGTACTCACCTGTTGGTGCCACTCGTCACAGGCAGCATTGTTTTTCTCATTGTCTCATGTGCCCAAAGTAGGCATATGGTCTCCTTTGGCAGGTTCCTAGCACAGGGCCCCAGGCACGTAGTGGACACATGTGGAATGGATGAACCCCTGGCAGCCCCCTTCACTCTCAGTCAGCTCAGTGTCCCTGGCTGCCCCTTCCCCTGGACACAGCCCAGTCCTCCCCAGAGCCCAGACTGATGGAAGGAGTGAAAGCTCATTCCTACCTTGGGTAGCAATTCTCCAAGGAAATTGGTGGTCAAGTGGAATTTAGATCCCTTTGGCAGCTGTACAAGAATAAGAAAAAGGGTGTTATAGATCAGGAGGTGGCAGCAAATGCTGCTTGTGGTGAGAGACTGAATGTGTCACTGGGTGATGGCGCGACTATACAGGATGACAATCTGCGACCCTTCAACCTCTGCAACCCTAAACCAGGAGGAGTGGGCGTGGTCAATGAAGCCTGCCCCGGGACCGTCTTATCTGCTGCAAACCAATCACAAGACATCCTGTATCAGTTAGCCCGCCTCCACGCCCACATCCTCCTATCAGGCCCTACCCCTCACTGTGAGTCTCGGGGGGGGGGCTATCTCTGACCACTGAGGCACAGACTCCGAGGATTGCACCTGTCTGAACAGGTGGCCTCTGCAGGGGCATCCAGGAGGCCCACACAGAGGCGAATCTTGGATTCACTTCTACACAAAGCAGTAGCTCAGCTGGGATCTGTTTGCATCTAGACTCTGGGGAGGTGGGTCATTTCTTCATTGTGCAGATGGGTAAACTGAGGCTCAGGGTGGGTAGCACCCTGTGATAGACAACGAGACTGCCGAGGAGATAGAGAAGCGAGGCTGGGGCTGGGGCTACAGCCTCACAGGTGAGTGCAGCTCACTGCTTGCAGCGCAACGCCCCAGCTCGGCCTCTCTTGCTGGACACTGCTACCTCACTGCGCCCTCTGGAGGAGAAAATGAGGAAACCGCGGTTCCCACAGGCTGAGAAACTGGCCCTGGTCCCCAGCCTAGATGGAACCTGTTGGATGTGGTGGCGCACGCCTGTAATCCCAGCACTTAGGAGGCTGAGACAGGAGCGTCGTTGCAAATTCGAGACCAGCCTGGGCTACAAAGTAAGCCCAAGACCAGTTGGAATGGCATAGCGAGACTCTGTCTCCAAAAAAAAAAAAAAAAAAAAAAGCGATGGGATCAGCGTTGAAACTCAGGCCTCTCTCTTGGCTCTAGAATCAGCATCTTGGACAAAGCCTTAAATCCATAAGGTCTGCTAGACTCGACTCCAGAGCTCCTCCTCGGGGTTCATCTCTGGTCGGGCTTTACCATGCTGTTCGTGAGCTTCCATTTCAAGACCCCAGCCCGATGGTACACAAGCCCAGCTGTGTTGAAGAAGTAGTCGGATATGCCCAGGTACACCATGCGGTCGTGGTCAGGGGGAATGGCCATCACCGGAGGGTCAAAGGGAGGTCGGCTGCGGTTGACCTGATTGAAAAACTCCCCCTGGGGGAAGAGAGACAACAGCGTGAGCCAGGGGAACCCTTTGGGAGCCACAATTCAACATCTCTATCCCAGGAGAAGCAGTTGAGGACATCAGTCTGACTTAAAGGGAACACTGATGACCGTGAAGGGAGAGCAGCACAGCTGGCCTTCTAGGTGACACTGCCAAGTGTGCTTCTCTGCCTACCCCTCACTGTACAGGAGGGGAGGCTGAGGCACGGAGACGTGAAGGGACCTTCCTAAGTGACACAGCTGCTAAGTGGCAGAGCCGGGTCCTGAACCCAAGCATGCAGAGTCCAGGGCACACTCCTAGCCACGTGGTGGGCTCAGCCTGCACCCGGCTGATGGGATGGAGCCCATCAAAGATCGGCCGGACTCTGTGTGCTCTTTCCTCTGTCCAGGGAGCAGAATGGAGAGGAACTAAGCTTCTGTGAGTGTTCTATGTGTACCTTAAACAGATACCGTGGTGTTTCCTGAGAGTTTGTAGGCCGTGTGTATATTATGTTTCTAAAGAGCCATCCGCAACATGTCAAAAAATAATGTTAAGCTTATAAAAGCAAACCCATAGTTGGACACCTCTGATAGGATACCACATGGGTAAAGTTTAAAGGACCATGAAAGGTATAAAAACACGGACAAGAAGGACACATGGCAATCTCAGCACTCTGCAGAAGACGTTGAGGCTGAGGAATCCTAAGAACAACCCCAAATTGGGCAACTTTTTGTTTTGTTTGTTTGAGTCACTATGTAAGGCAGGATGGCCTTAAACTCACTTATGTAGCCCAGGCTGGCCTTAAACTCATGGCTATCCTCCTGTCTCAGCCTCCCGAGTGCTGAGATTACAGGCATGTGTCACCATGTCCAGCTATCTGGGGCAATTTAGTGAGACCCTGTCTCAAAATTTAAAAAAGGCCTATGAGGCAACTCTCACAGTGAAGGCCCTGAATTCAATCCCCAGTGTAAGTAAAAGGGTGGGGGGAGAGGAAGGAGGGGAGGAGACACACCTTGGTCAGCATGGGTATCTGAAAGGGGACCCTAGGAGTTATTACCACCATGTTCTACTTTTTAAAACACTAGAAGCAAATATGACAAAATCATAACATTTCTTAAATCTGGGTTTTAGGTACCTAGGTGTGTAACATTCCCTGTATCTTTGTATCATTGTTATTTAAAATTAACAACCATGACACCCATACTATGGAATACCATGCAACTCTTAAAAATAATAAGAGGGACCTTTCTTCTGGTCAGAAACCCTCTTCCATGCACATCGTTAGGTAAGAAACATAGGCAGGCAGAAGGTGTACATCCATTTGTGCAAACAGATCCTCCACAACGCTAGATGGGTTTTCCCCGGGTGCGTGTGAATGCATAGGACCTGGGACCTTAGAGGTCAACGCACTGGTGTCAGTCCTAGGCAGGAGCCCAGAGGTGACAGCCCTTCTCAGTGGCGCTGTAATTATGTACTGTTAGAATCTTTTATCCTGGCGCATCACTGAGCTGGCCGTGCGTGATGTGCGGTCCGGGCAGGTCTCCTTGGCGAGCGCCTATCTGAGCAGAGACCGGCAGGGGGCAGCAGAGAGCTGCATGGGGGGAGGCCCCTGAGCAGAAGGGACGCGTGAAGCCCTGGCCGCGAGAGACACAGGGAGGGTCAGAAATGGCAAGGAGGCCAGGGTGGCCAGAAGTGGGGAGAGAAGAGCAGGGGCGAGGCAGAGAGGGGACCAAGGCCCTGCAGGTTGGTTTTGGAGGCCAATGAGGAGCCGTGGGTCTGAGGCAGAAGTGTGATCCTCACCTTCAGCGGCAAGTCCAGGCTGTCAGCTGTGGCTATCGGAGAAGCCACCAGGCTATAGTCGATCCTAGCCACCTTGTCTATTTTGGCTGTCACTAGAGACAACGATGGAGAATGAGATGGTTTCCATGACAGCAGCCCTAAAACTGGGCTGAGACTCCTGGATTCCCCCTGGAGGAAGTAAACCCACACTCCATATCCACAAATGCATCTTAAACCTTTCTTCCAACAGCGCCAGCGTGCATGGCTACACACAGAGCCAAGGGGACAGAGAGTCCTGGGTTTGAGTGGGACTGTGTGAGCTTGGACAAGTCCTTGTACCTCTCCAAGCCACTTGTCATCAGATGTAGGGAGAGGGGTGCCCAGAACTTCCCAGCTGACTGATGACTCCACGAGCAGGTGCACGCCCTGCACACACAGACTCAGGAGTCAGGAGGTACCTGGCTGCTTGGCCTCTGCCAAAGGAATGCATGGCCGTGGCTGCTTTTCCATCTCGTTTCTGGATCCACCACAAGGGCCTAGCCCAATGCCAGTGGCCAACAGCCTGCTCTGCCCTTCCTGCCCAGGCCTAGGCTCACCTCCCTCCCCACTCCCTCCTCCCCTCTCTCCTCCATTTCTACCCAACCTGACCTGGAAGAGTCTCAGTATAACGCCGCAAGTCAGTGTCCACAGAATTGGTCAGTATCGTGCAGATCTAGGGAGAACCAAAGATGTGATCAGCCAGGGCTTCCTGCAGGGGAGTATGTCCTTTGGGCAGAAGTCCAGGCACTCTGCCTTGGTTGCCACAGCACAGTTCCTGAGAACAGGTGATTTATAAAGAACAGAGATTCACATGGGCACAGTTCTGGAGGCCAGAAAGTGCAAGGCATGGTACCAGCATCAGCCTGGCATCTGGAGAGGCTTTCTTGCTGTACCCTAATGTGGCAGAGGACCTCACTTGGGGGGACAGCTAGCATTCTAACTAGGGTCTCTCTACCTCTCCTTAGAAAGCTGCTAACATCATGGGGGCCTCATCCTCATGATCTCATTTAAACCTAATTATGACCCAAAAGCCCCACATCTAAATATCACTGATATAAGAATTTGGGGGTGAAATTTCCAACGTATGAATTTCGGGGGAGCATATTCAAGTGTAGCACAAGCTCTCCTTTCTGTGAGTGTTTTCTTGAAAATCATTTAGCTAATCAAATTTCCCTTTTTTCTTTGGACACAAGCAAGCTCAGAGTCCAATATGCTCTTGGAAACAGTAACTGAATAGGATTGCATAACCCACATATCTGCATTCTATTTTTCTCTAGCATAGAACTTCCCTGATGGGTATTTATGTTTTCTGTGCTACACTGTGAGGTTTTTGCATTTTAATCAGTTTTTGTTGTCTCAAATCCTTCATGGAATGAAGCGGTAAATAAACATGAGGTAATTAGTGATCAGCCGCCATGCCAGGGTGGGCCCCCTTACTCCTGCTATGTACAGCCAGAGAACCCTGGCACCCTCCCCATCTGTGCCTCACAAAGGAAGAGATGCTGGTCACATCTGACTTTGCCACTGAGCAAGTCACTCCATGTCTTGAGACCTCGATCTGCTCACTGTAAAATGGAATGTAAAAGCCCCTCGTTACTTGAAGTTTTACTTTCCAGTTCCCATGACCAATCATAGTCCAAAAATATTATGCGGAAAATTCCAGAAACAAACAATTTGTAAGTTTCAAATTGTGGCTATCGTGAAAAATGTGATGGAATCTTACATCATCCACCTGAGACATGAATCAGCCCTTTGTCCTGCGGATCCACGCTGTGTACACGAATGGCCCGTTAGTCTCTGAGCCATTGCGGGATTCAGAGCCATCAGTGTTATATCACAATGTTTGTGCTCAAATAACCTGTATTTGTCTTAATGACCCCAGATCACAAAGGCAGTGATGCTGGTGGCAATCAGCAATATACAGTATATTGCTGATTGTTCTGTTTTGTGATTAGAACCAAACGTTGTTAATCACTTACTATGCCTAATTCATAAATTAAATCCTGTAATGGGAATGTCTGAACAGGAAAAAGCATGGTTCTGTATAGAGAGGGTTCAGTACTACCCTCAATTTGGGGTACCCTTCTGGGGTCTGAGAGCACACCCCTGTGGATACAGGGGATACCACTGGTTTCCCATTTCCCTCACGCTGCTGTAACGTGCCCTCACCACATCCTCACCAGGAGATGAAGCCTCCCTGGGGTTTGGACTTGGCCACTTGCTTCTGACTAATAGAAGACAGTGCAAGTGACACTTGACCTCACAGAGGTCAGGGCATAAAAGGCTACGCAGCTTCACTTTCACTCAGGAAATGCTCCCTCTCTGGTCACTCCGTCTGGGCACCCAGTCAAGTGCCAGGAGTTGCCAAAGCACTGTGGGGGGTCACGGGCAGCCGCTTAGGTCAGTAGTCCCAGCTGGGCTGAGCCTCAGGGTTTCTCAGCCTCTGCTTCAAAGATGCAAGGTAGGAGGCCCCTAAGGCCTTGGACTGAGCTCTGGAGTCTGTGGGTGAGGCCCAGATGCTGCGGAGTAGAGAGGCTGGACTCGCCCTGCAGTGCCAGGTTCATCTCCTGAGCAGAAGCTTCCGTGAGTGCTGAGAGCCGTGGTGGCTGTGGGACATAGTATGGGGCTGTTGCTTTGGAAGCAGCTGCACAGCTAGACAGCTGGACGCCAGGGCTCAGGCTGCAGCCTTCCTGATGCATGGGAGTCAGGCTCTGACACCTTCCCTTGTCTGTCCTGCTGGGTGTCTTCCATCCTGGCCTCTAGTGACTGCTGGGAGCCCTGGCATGGTGGTCCTCTCTTCTGGAAATGCTGCCACTGCGGTTCTCTGAGCAAGACCTCATCACTCCTCCTCTTCCCGACTCTGGGCCTGAGGACATTTCACCTGCTCGGTTTGCCCTCTCCTCTAGCTTCTCATAAAACTCAGGCTGGGGATCCCCACGGGACTGAGCCTGAGGGGGACCATAGCGTCAGCCCACTCAGTGCTGCATTTTCCTGCGCCCCATAGACTGCTGGTGCCCACATCCTTGTCTCAGCCCCTGCTGGGGGGACTCACGTGAGGTCACCCCTGTCTCCCCGTCTGTGGTTCACCTCAGGCCTGGGTTTGCAGCCCAGCTGACTCCAGCCCAGACAATGCTGGAGAAGAGGATGATGAGAGGGAGGAAGGGAGAAGAAGGGGGGCAGCTGGGGACAAGACTGGGTGCCCCTGGAATGCATTTCTGTCACCTGAGGCTCTGGAATCTCCAGAGTGTCCTCTGAGGAGCCTGTGCCTCTTCTCTAAGTGGCCTGGGATGAAGGGACAGCAGGAGACAGTGAGTGCTTGGGCTGTCCCTTGGGCACTGTGACCTGATGCTGCTTATCCCTCACGGCCAACAGATGGCTCCAAACCACAATGCATCACCTCACCTGGCTGCCTGCTAAGCCAGCTCCTAGTTGCCCCCAACACACAGGCCTTTCAGAGGCCCAGGCTGCCCCCTCAGTCCCCAGCACCCTCAGAGTTCCATGAGGAACACCCAGCTTGCCTCTCCCATCCCCAGGTCTGGGGGCATCATGGCCTTGTTCATGCATCCACCTCAGCCAGGGCTCCCTACACCCCTGACTGTGCTGGTGACAGGTCTCTGCCTCTGCAACCCGAGGCCTGGATCTGATCTCCGTCACCTTTCCCTTCTACGGCTCAGTTTTCTCATCTGTGAAATGGGGGGTAATCATGAAATCTCCCTTACGGGGGACACAATGTAAAACGTACAGCTTCTAGACAAGAATCCACGTAGAGTTCTGAGCACAGGGCCAAGTGCATGGGTAGTGCACAGCATGTGCAGGACATCCCCGTCACTCTTGTCACCCTCACTGACACCAGTGTCACCAGCAACAGCAACAGCACTTTTGATCTTGGTTGCCGTGGACGGCCACTATTAGTAGCGCCAAGAAACAACCTAATTGTTCAAGGTTTTCAGTAGCTTTTGCTGCTCCTCTCAGGCAATTATTTAACTTCGTAGAAGGTTAAGCTGTGGTGAGGCAGGCTAGGGGGTAAGCACATGGTCTGCCTTGTCTTCTTACCCTTACAACATGCTCACACCCCCATTTTACAGATGGCAAAATTGAGATTCAGAAAGATCCAGTCATTTGCTCAAGGTCGCACACCTGGCTGTCCAAGGAATTCTGAACCTGAAGCTCATTCCATAATCCAGACTTAAGTCTCTTGACACCCAAGCATTGTTGCTCTTACTGAAAACCTCTGACACAGTATTCTCAGATAGATGATTTCACTGAGTGGATGTCTTCCTACCTGCATTTCAGTGCCTTTGATCAGGAAACCAGCATCTCCCACCCTGCACATTGCACACACCTCCTCGGTGGTCTCCCTGCCCCACTCCTGGCCCCTCCAGTCATTCTCCCAGCAGTCAGGAAAATTCTCCTAAAGCACAAATCTAGCCAGGTCACCCGTGTGCCTCAGCAGTTCCCCACTGCTCTCTGAGAAAGCCCAACCTCATCTGTCCTGCAAAACAGGCTCAGATGGTTCCTTGTTAATGGAAAACTAGGCTGATGAATGGCCTTTTCTTGGCAGAGGAGGCTGGCTTGAGAGTTTTGGATGTGGGGAAGCTGGAGATTGCCAGCCCGTGCCAGTCCCTTGTCCCAGTTCCAGCTTCAAGGCAAAGACCACAGTGGGGCCTTGGCCAAAGCCTAGCTTGGAGCTCTGTGCATGGATGGCTCGTGCTCTGGGTGGCAGCACTAGGGTCGGGTGGAGGCAGCGTCCTCTGTGAGAGGACGGGAGCGGCTCACTCAGCACAGAGGGGCTGTGATGGCCGAGGGTTGGGAGCAGCCGCCCCGGTCTCTCGGGGATTCCTCAGGAAAATGCACACACATCCAGCCTGAGGGGCCAGATTTGTGGTTCCACAGGGCCATGAGGGCTGCCAAGGGGGTCAGATCAAGAATAGAGGTGTCCCTAAGGCCGGAGGAACAGGGTTTCCAGGACTGTCTCGCTGTGGCTGCTGGGAAGACCTGGTCCCTCTTACCTTGTTGGTGAAGGTCCTTTGGAGTGAAGAATTAATTTTCTTGCGGAAGAGACGAATCAGCCACCTGGAGGTTGACACGCAGGGACATGTGTGAGGCTTCCAGGGCCACCCACACTGCATTCAAGAGGCTCCCTCCTCTGGGAAGCCCCCCTCCCTCCTCCCAAGAGACCTTGGCACCCTTGCCCCTGGGCTCTGACCATACACAACCCATACCCATTTATCCATTTGTCAGTGAAGCTATTTTGCTGCATGGTCAGGTCCTGGCCAGGCCCAGTCTTCCTCTTCACCTGCATCCACACCTGTGTCCACACACCAGCCCCTGCCTTGTCCTCCATGATCAGGGCTTCTTCCCACCACAGTGCCTTTGCAGAGGCTGTGCCCTCTGCCTAAATCATCCCTTCCCCCAACAGCCACCTAATTAACTCCTACTTTTTCATTTCAATTCAAATATCATTCATGGAGGAAGAACTGGACTTCACTCTCCTGCTCTATGTGTTCACAGCTCTTTGCACTTCTATTTCTTAGTCCTTCTCTCCTTTTGTAATTACAGATGAGCCATTCACTAATTTGACATTGCGGGGACTGTTTGTCTTCCCTGCTGGGCTGTGTAGCTGACAGCCTGGGGCAGAGTCCTGGACTGAGACACTTGTAGCTACAGAGACAGGTTATTGCTTTCCTGGCCATGCCTTGGTTTCTCTCTGAAGATGTAATAATAGATGGACTTCACCAAGTCCTGGTGGACTGCATGTGGTGACAAATGTGCTAAAAGTGCTTAGCACACAGGGCACCTCCGATCAAGGCCAGTTAGGGCCAAGTTTGTATTGGTGGCTGCTGCTCCTGAGTGGGCATTGCAGGCCTGGCACGGGTGCTTCATGGCAGTTGTTTAGGGAATGGATGGATGCGGGGTGTGGAGGGGACCATTTACATAGAGTGCCTTGCAGGAGCAGAGCTGCAGTGAGCCCTCTGAACGGTGAGGGCTGCCTGAGGAAATTAGGAGGGGCCAGGACCGACCTCCTTCACCTGTGGCCCTGGCCTGTCCCTGTGGACGGTGCTCTTCTGGGCCCCTCCCCGTAGCCGCAAGCCAGGAGAACGTACCCCAGCCAGCTCTTCGTGATGCTCAGGTGGACCTTGTTGATGGAGCTGCTGCAGCTGGGGCTGGCAATGGTGACGTGGCCAGAGGCAGGGTCATTGCCCAGCTTCAGATCAGCCGAAATGGAGACGCCTTCTACGCTCAACTTAAAGTTGCCACTAGCTTTGCTGAAGGGAAACACAGAGAAGTGAGGCAGAAGGAGCACCCCTGTCCCCATCGGTGTCACACTTCACACCAGCGAAGATATTATCCCCACTGCAGGGAGGAGGCAGTGGCAGAGAGGACACGAGGCTTGCTCATGGTCACACAGCCAGGAGCACTCGTGAAGTTCAAAACCACACCTGTCCGCAGACCCTGTTCCCAGCACCCACCTCGTGGTCTGCTGTATGGTGCTGGGCATATTTTTTTTTTAACTTTTATGAGCTTTCACTTCCTCAGATGCTAGGCCAGCAAGCAGACACCAGAATGAAGGTCTTGTTTTGCCACTAAAACTGTGAGTGTTTAAGGCCAATGATTTTAATCCTTACTGTGCCATTAATTAGTGCAGGCAGTTAATAACTGCCTTCTCAGGGAGGGAATGAGTTTGGGTAAGACTGTGGACATGAGGGTACTTTGTCAGTAGTGTAGTGTGATGTAGTGTGACGAAGTATTATTATTGTCTGGTTGATAGATGAAATGATAGATACAAAGGTGCCCAGGTTAAGGGTTATGCAGTTCTCACTGTGGGGAGCAGGCTGACCTGGAGTTCTTGTAAGGGAGGCTGACTCACTCTCTTCACCCAATGTGGCTTCTCTTGCATTTTCTTTCCTGCTTCCCCATGCAGAAGATATCTTCAAAGTGAGGTTCAGTCCGAGCCATCATTATTACTGGGTAGGGTCAGTGTAGGGATATCCCAATATTTGGACCCAAAACTGTAGCTTGCATGATCTGCCCCAACTCATCATGCCTCCCACACCCACACCTTTGCCATTTCCTATCACAGGGGAGGGTGTGTATTTCCTTGCTCTTGGCTTGGGGTTGGAATTGTTGACATCATTTGACTGATGACCCTTCTTTGTACCTTCGCAGTCACCTACACTCTGGATAGCTGATGGGTCCATAGAAGAGAAGTGGAGCCTCTTCAGCTAATCCCACTCTAGATCAGCAGGACCTTAGCTGACACAAAGAACATAAGATGATAACATGATTGTGTGAAACCACTGAGCTTGGGGTGTTTTGTTACACAGCAATAGCTAGCTAACACACAATAAATGAAAGGTCCTGCTCAGGCTCAACTTGCCCTTCCAAGCCACAACTCAGTTTGTGTCCTATATTGGGAAGTAAATCAAGGCTTATGCTGAATCTTAGGTGAGAAATTCCTCCAGAAAACCTCTGGTGACAAAGAGGTAATGGACAAGGCAAAAGTTGAGCATTCCTCACACCCTGGCTCTAATCCTTTCCAAACAGCACCAAGAGTTCACCCCACAAATCCCAGGCATGCAGACGTACAAGAAACGCTTTCTGGCTTTCCATTTTCCATTGATAATGACATTGGCATTGTTGATGGAGAATCGAAGGCCCACATTGGGCTGCAGTCTTATCTGGGGACTGGGAATCTGGAAACTGAGGATCTTCATGCTGCAAAAGAGAAAGGTTTGATCAGCACCAGGACGTGGTTAAATCCTTCACCATATCCACTCCATGAGGAGCCAGATACTCTGCGAACAGCCTTGGCGAGCTGAGTGGGTGTTGGTGTGGTTTGGTCTTTGAAGACAGACACATCTGCATTTGCACCCCCCACTTCTGTTGTGCTTTCCTGGGCCAATGATTCTACTACCCTGGTCCTCAGTTTCTCACTTACAAAGTAGGCACAGTCGTCTCTATCTTGCAGGCTACATGTCTGTGGGTGGAGATAACAAATGCCGAACTCTTGACTACAGGCTCTGTAAAGGGCCAGAGTGTGTCTGTTTGGTTTCATTATTGTAGCCCAGAGGCCACTGTGTCAGACACAGAGTAGGTTCAAAATAATCTGTTAAATGAAGAGGGCATAGAATTCTTCAAGGGACCTTAGTGGGCTTTCTGCCCAGTGTCCATAGCACCTTTTTATGGCCATTCTAATTTAGAGAAACCAATTCTAATGTAGGGAAGCCAAATACCTCTGTCTACTGAATGCCACTCCCAAGAAAGTTGACTTTACTGTACCTCTATCTTCCAGCGCAGAACTTGTAACTCAAGTTTAACCAATTAGTGTACTGTGTTCCCTTGGCCTCAGTGATTGGTTCGGGGCATGTACATAACCTACAATGGACCAATCAGATTGAACCTAAGTGCTGCTGTTTGAGTTGCCAGGAGAAAATGCTCTCCTTCCAGGACTCAGCAAGAGTTACTGGTGGCTCTGTTGTCTCCAGAGGGCCACTCTGCTGAGAATTAAGCTTCTCCAAGGAATCAGTGTGGAGAGGTGGCAAGAGAGATACAGGGTCAATGGCATTTGAGCCTGGCTCAAACTGAAACTGAAGCCAGACTATGTCAGGGACTTTTCAGGCATGTGAGCCAATGATTTCTGGCTTTGGCCCTTTGGGATTGGGTTTTCTGTCCTTGAATCTGCCCCCAAAGTCCTAACTGATACACAGAGCATGTGTAGAGTTTTAGAGTTCGTGCTGGCTCCCCAGAGGGTCACAGCACGTGCAGGAAAGGCAGATTCTGTGGTTTCCTCCAGGCCTCACCTGTACAAGCTGTAAGATCCCTTCCCCAAAAACTTGAACTTCCCCGAGAAGTCGGGCAGGTGGATGTTCTGCAGCTTCTTCTGCAGCACAGCCACTCCTTGCTGGCAGGCTAAGGGCAGAACAGGGTGGGAGACAGTCAGAGACACAGCCAGCAAGTGTCTGTCCTTAGGGGGGACAGTGGGATCAGAAGGGTCTACATCAGGGGTCCGTGAAAGTTGTGCACAGAGGGCCACATAATGAATATTGCCATTGTTACGTTTCATGCTATCTGTCATAGCCGCTCCACTCTGAAGTCACTGAGCACAAGTAGCCACATACAGAACGACAGTGAATAAATATGGCCGTGTTGCAATGCTTGATTTACAGACACGGTTTGTATTGTACACAATTCTCACGTGTTGTGATCTTTTTTTAATCCATCAAACAATGTAAGAACCATTCTTAGCTCACAGTCCATACTGAAATGTGAAGCAGGCCATATTTGACCTGAGGTTTCTAGTTTGTTGATCTCTAGCCTATAATATCATCTTTCCCAAAAAACCAGTCATGTATCCTGAGTATCCATTGCATATCTACTCCTTGTCTTGCTCTGTGCCATGCGCCATACCTGACTTTTGATTCTCCACAGGACCTTTGTACGTGCTATTTCCTACTTTCTTCCATATTCACTTGGTCAATGTCTATTCACTTCCTTTGAGAACCTTCCCTAATCCAGTAGACAGAGAAGTGGTCTTATTATCATTTGCATGATGCTGTGGACAGACATCTCCTTTGGAGTCTCCCTTACTATTTGTAATTATGCATTTATTCATATGACTCTGATTAATGTCTCTCTCCCTTGCTAGATATAAGCCCCCTGAGGTTATCGGCAATGTCAGGTTTATTTATTAATGTGTCTCCTACATTTTCCACTGTGCCTGGCACTTAATATTTTTTGGATAAATAAATGAATGCCCCAAAGGCAACAATTCTATCATCAGTTATTATGTAGCTAACAGCATCAAAGATGCAATTAACAGGCAAACACATTATCTGAGAAGGATAAGTGGTAAAAAGCAGGAGCTTATTAGCCAGGCGTTGGCTTTTCTAAGAGCCTGTTTGGAAACAACAACAATCATGATGATAACAGACTTATCAAGCTCTTCCTCTGTGCCAGGCACTATTCTAAGCTCCACACATCTGTCAAGTTACCAACTCTAAACGATCCTAGGAAGGAGGCCCTGTTACTCCCCATCTCACAGATGGGGAAGCTGAGGCTCAGAAAGGCAGCATGCTTCATTCAAGACCACACAACTGGCAACTGGTGGAGCAGGATTGGAACTCTGGTGTTCTGGTCCCAGAGCCCATGTCCTGAGTAACACTGCATATGTGGTCACCATCTAGAGAGGAAAGAAACTATGGGATGGCCAGGATCTGGGCCTCCAATGCAGTGCCAGAAGTGTGGGGTAGCTTCTGAAGGCGCTGGGGAGCATAGGGGGGATGATACCTGAACACATTTGCTGCATTTCAAAAAAACACACTCTGGTTGCCACGTGGGGCGTAAGTAGGAGGGGAAACTGAGGCAGCTATGACTGGGCACCGTGACTTCCGGGATTAAATCCCTCCGTTGAGCATCTGTTCCCAGACAGCCTAAAGGAGCACCCCAGCTTGGAGCTGGAACATACTCCTTTCTCCTCAGTCAGGTGGGTCCTCTGTCCACACCCCTGGGACCCAGAGCTGTCCTGCCTGGGCGAGAATTCAGGAGTTGGATGCCTAGTGGCTCTGAGTCCTGTCCTGGAGGTCCCAGCTGCTGCATCGGGGGCTGGTAGTCTGCTTTGGCCTTGGTCTGATTTCCTGACTTCCGGTTCTCCCATAGTGCCGCAGTCCATGTTTCTTCCACCGAGAGGTGTCAGCCACGGAGCCATGCTGGGACGGCAGACAAACCTGAGTCCTAGCTCAGGTCGCCCTCTCTCACCACCCTCTCTGAGCCTGGGTCATGGGGTAGGATTTGCTCACCTGTGACTGAAGATGGTGACAGTGTGTCCCACCCAGCAGTGCTATGAGACGAAAGGAGACTGCGTGGGTAAAGCTGCTAGACAGGGCCCTTTGTGCTTTTCTGTCTTTTGTCTATCTGGGCCTTGGAGAAGCAGCCTGGGGTGGGTGTGGGGGTGGGGGTCTTCTCTGGGTCACCCAGGAGGTGTTGTGCACAGTATTCCTGCCAGCCCCTGCACTAAGGAAAGGCCTCCCTGCACTCCCCTCCTCTCCCCTGCCCTGCCTGCTCGCCCTCCAGAGGCAAATGCCGAGGCTGAGAACAGGCTTTGGAAAAAGAGATGGGCCTAGAAGCTCAAGTTTGAGGGCAGGGGAGCATGAGGACCCCTACAGGCCTGGACACTGAACTTGGAGTCCTCTAGACCAGTGCTCCAGTCCCAGTTTTTCTTCCCATTCCTCTGATCCTGGGCAACTCACCTTGCCTCTGTTTCCTTGTATGTAAAACAGGGGTGAGGGAGCCTGCTTGCAGGGCTGTGAGCATGGCAGGCACTTAATTTAAATGGCTACACACAGCAAGTGTTCAAAACATGCTCTTCAGGATGGGAGAGGAGAGAAGAAAGGCACCAATTACCGTAGTCCAGACCCGCCTGGGAGATTCTGATCACGAAGCCAGGGTTGACGGCCACTGCCAGGGCTGTGCCCACAGTGGCCAGCACCACCAGGGTTGCCCATTTCGGTGTGTTGCTGTGGTCTCTGGCCATGTCCTCCTGTGTTGTCCAAGCTGCCACAACCTGCAGGCTTTGGAGAAGAGCCAGAGACCTATAAAGGAGCCAGCTGGGGAAATGCACGTCAGAAAGTGTGGAAAGCAGGAAGGAACCTGGTGTGGGGACAGAGTGGAGAAGTAGCTGCAGTTCCCCAGGGAGAACGTGCTACAGTTCCGTGGGCAGCCTCAAGTGTCCCTGGGAGCCTTGTACGCATGTGGGGTGTTTGTGTATGTGTGTGTGTGTGTGTGTGTGTGTGTGTATACACATGTGTAGGTAGGAACCTCTGGGCCTGTTTTCTTAAGCATCCCACCCTCAATCCTTCCATTTAAGGACTTTTTCCCCTCCAGCACTGAGGACTGAATCTAGAATCTTCACGCTGACCTACAATCCCAGCTCTTTAAAAAAAATTGTATTTTGAGATAGAGACTAAGTTGTTCAGGCTGTGATTCTCCTGCCTTGGAGGCCTCCCAGAGTGCTAGGATTTCAGCAGCACCATTTCACCCAGCTAACTTTTATTATTATTATTATTACCTTTTTTGAGACAGGGTCTCACTATGTAGTTCTGACTGACCATGAATTCGCTATGCAGCTTGGGGTAACCTCAAACTTGTGGCGATTCTCCTGCCTCAGCTTCTCAAGTGATGCAATTATAGGTATGTACCACCATGGCTGGCCCAACTGACTTCTTGATGTTGGGTGACAGGTACAGTAGAGTTTATTCATCTTTCTATTTTTTTATTAATCTTTCTATTTTAGATTTCTTGGGTATTTTCCACAGTAAGACATTTAAGAAAACATATCTTTTGGTATTTTCTTATCTCAAGGGCAGTGGTAGTAATGATTAAGTGCTCCAGTTTTGGAATCTAGTCCCTTGGTTGTCCTCACTGCATTACCATGAAGACTGAACGAGGTTTAAATCAGGTAAAACACTCAGCACAATGTCCTTCTATATGCAACTGTTAATGTTACTGACCTCAAAAGTCACTGGTGTTCCTTGACCAAATTTTAAGAAAGATCTGGAGAATAAAAAGTAATGCACAGGGGGACCCTTGACTTATGAACGCAATTCATTCCCAAGAGCTGGTTATAACTCAGGCTGTCAACTGATGGTCAGGCTCCTCTGCACAGCCCTCAGTCTTTCTCCTACACACAGGAAGATGTCGGTGTTGTTAGAGAGACATTGGCCCAGGATTTCTCAATTAACCCCATACAGGAAAGGATGTTGTAATGTTCCTTCCAGAACTCTTTAAGCGTTAAATCGGTATCTAAGACTATCTGGAAGCACAAGTGGCAGGGCATAACTCCACACTTTAACCCAAATTGTTCATAGGTCAGGCTGGTTGTCATCTGCCATACACAGAATTCTTTCCTCAAGAAACAAGCAGAAGCATATTTTGCAATGTTGCTTCTCTCCTCTTCCTTTTTATTAATAAATTTATTTTTATTATTATTAATTTTTTTAGCAAGCATACATAGATGGTCCTGTTTCCTTTCCTGACAAGCAAAAATGGGGTCACACTGGTCAGTTTTGCAAAGTTCCCTTTTATCAATAAGCAACATGTGATGAATCTTCTCCCCAGCGTTAAATGTTTGATTTCTTCCTTATCTTACAGTTTTCTTAACCAAGCCTGTTTTCCCTACATTGCCTCCTCTTCCTTTGACATGTGCAGAACCTGAGGCCAGAAAAGGGCACGGTTCTTCCCACTGGCACTCAGCAGGTTAAATGGAGCTAGGATCCTAAGGTTTGGGGGGACAGAGGCTGACACACCTGACCCCAAGCTACCTCAGCTTTGCAGACCAGATGGTCTGGGTCTGCTCTGCCTTGCCACTCCCATTTCTGCAGCCTCAGTCTCTGGGTGGGTGGGGCAGCCTCTCGGTCTCCATGGTGATGAGAAGGCGGCCCTGCTAAGAGGGAGCAGCCAGCTTCTGTCCCGCTGAGTCCCCATCAGCCCCCTGCAGCTCTGTCTCCCTGACTCTGGTTTTATGAAAGTCTAATGAAGCCTGCTGAGCCAGGGGACCTGAGACCTTTTAATTTGTTTTTTCCTTTTTCTTTTCACATGGTTCTAAAAGAGTCTCCTCCCTGCGTCTATCTGCAGCTACTGGAAGCCTTTCGGCTTGCTACCCTGTGCCCAGTGTGTGCCAGATACTTTATCAGCATTATCTCCAAGACGTAAACAACCCACAACTGAAGGATGATTACACCCCATTTTGGAGATGAGGAAACTGAGTCCCAGAGTGATTTAGGCACTGTCACAGTCACTGCCATTCGGGGAGAGAAGACTTTTGCCCTGACCTGGGGTGCTTGCCATGAGGACTTGTCACCCCATGTCCTCACAACAGCTCTATCTTTCTTCAAGCAACTTGGGTCTTGGAGTCAGAAGCTACATCTGGACAGAAAAGCTAGCTCTAAGTAGCAACCATCACACCAAGGTCCGTGGCTCATCAAAATTACAAGTGTGAAATCTAATCTTGTAACCACCACTGCAAAGTGGAACTTTAAAAGTTAGAGTATTGTTTTTCTTTTAGAGATGAGCAGCTTCTCCAGAGTTCCTTATGCGGCACACAGAATCAACACCCACCCTCAAAAGAAATGACAGAAGGTACAGATGCTGATCCCAGGAGGCCAGAGCTGGGTTTCCTTTCCTTAAGATGGGAGGCCGAGCTGAGGATGGCTGGAAGTGACACAGCAAGAGTGGAGATCTACCTTAGCTCTGTGCTCCCGCTGCCCCTCCGTTCCTTACTATAAAAGACCCTTTCCTACCTGTACAACGTGAGATGGTGATTTGAGGCGAATAGGAACCTCCATCTCCTTGGAGCCTGCTGTAAATAAATCTTTCCCCCCTTTTTACCAGAATAGCCATCTTTGATTGGGTGAGCAGTGAACCAGTGAACCAGAGTGACTGGTAATCGTTGTGCATACTTTTGAACACCTTCAGCTCTTAGGTGCCTAAAATGCCTACGGCCCCCAGACCCGAGCAGATATGACATCTGTGAGGTGTCAGTTAAGGAACATTAAAATGAAATCATATGGTCTTGATTTCTCTGGCTATAAAGTTACAATTTGAAAACCTGCTGGCAAATTTCTGAACAAGCTGTCCTACCCCATCCCACCGCTACCCCAGCTAACCTCAGAGCTCGTGCCTCGCTCAGTCTGAACATAGACAGAAGAAATAAAGACAGGTTAAAAAGTTCCACCAGATAGGGTTCCCACTTAGATAAGGAACCCAGATCCACCCTACCTGGAGAATAAGTGGCAGGTTTGCTGACTCCTGTTGTTACCTTGTGCTGTGGGCTCCGGGAACAGGTTCCCAGGTTCTTATGTACAATGCACAATCCCAGGTTTTTGTAAGTGACAAACAAAGAACAGGATGTGGCATATGGCAGCAAGTAAATAGCAGCAAAGTTTGCTAAAGCGGAAGTATACTTGGAGTGACCAGGCTTGCACCTGTGAAAGAAAAATATCACTGAATGCCAAGGGTGTGGAGTATAGGGGCATAAATGTCAGGTACCTCCTGGTATGGATTACATCTTAATGTTCCACCAAAGCCTCATGTAGTAATAGGTGGGGCCTTGTCAGAGGCGGCCTGATCTACAGAGTGTGATACTGGGATTAAGAGTATATGATTACTAAATTAGTCCACTAATTGGTTTGGCATAGTTCTGGTTTAAGAACTGGGTATGAGTGCTACCCACCTGTTGTAGTCAGGGTTTGAAAGCAAAACAATTTAATAGAAGACAAATAATACATAGAATTATTTTACAATAGTCACCCAAAGAGTCAAACACAAAAAAGTGTAGGAAATCTGTCCACACTTTAAAGACCCAAAGAATCCACCTGAGGGCTTGGATCCTATGGCAATGTCCTGCATGAGTCCAGCTGAAAATCTAGAGCCTATGACAAGGCCTCAGGCAGGTCTGTTTCATGGATCTGCTCTGGGAAGACCCAAATGTCAGCGATGGAAGCTAGAAAGTCTGCCAGCGGGATGAAGGATCTGTGCCAGTAGGCTGAGGGGTCTGCACTGGAGCCAGGAAGTGACACTCAAAATAAGGACCAGGGCTCTCCCAAAAAGTACCACAGCCATCCTCAGTGACAACAAGGTCCCAAGCTCCTCCGATGATGAGAATTGCTGAGTTCATATCAGCAAAGAAGCTTGATAAACTCCTCCAGGAAAGCCAGTGGCAATGGGAGAAACACCGCCATTTTTTCCTCTCTAGTTCTATTTTTTGTGTTGACAACAATCCTCAGGTGGGCCATCCACACCCAGCACCACGCTGATTCAGTTCAGCTGGGTGTTACAAGTTGCCCTCCAGTTGTCAGTCTACCACACCACCCTAAGGTAGAGGCTGAAAGAGTGCTAACATGATCACTAGGCGCTTGTAGCTTTCTGCCTTCTGCCTTCTGCTCACCATGAACTGTTTCTCCTTTGTGATGCCCCTCTGCCATGCCACCCTGCTTTGGACTCAGCCAGCTATGAAATACAAACTGTGAACTAAATAAATCTTTCCTCCTTTAACTTTGGGTGTTGAGCATTTTGTCTTAGCAATGGTAAAATAAAACACCTGCTGTCTGGGGTCTGCCAAAGTGTTACTGACAGCATGATATGATTGACAGGGTGCTGTTGTGAATGTCCTTTCCATAATTCACTCTGTCACAAATGTATGTATAAGATACACTCTACATGAATGAACTTGTGTTGAGCCCCAGAGGTAGAAAGGGTATTCTAGGGCATGCAGAGAAGTCTAGTGTGCCTGTGTCTTGGTTTAGAATTTTTGAAATTTTCCTTGGAGTAATCTGGGTCTTTGTTTCCTTTCTAGGGCAAGGTTGAGAGTTGGCCCTTGAGGAATTGCCTAGGTTTGAGTGAGTAGAGGATAATGATCTTATGCCCCCCATTATGCTGCCTATATTACTGTCTCAGCAAAATAATTTTCAGGATGTCAGTAAGAGGCACAAAGGGAGTTATTAGACAGAAATGTAAAAGAAACAAGATGCAAGAAATAGAATGCAAGAGAGAGGTGCTTATTTCCTGGAACTGGGAACATTTATATCTCTCTTGAGGGAATGAGAATACCAGGAAAGGTAGGCCACCCCCTAGAATGGCCCATGTTACAAGTATTGAGGAAGGAGATTAGGTCATGGCCAGCTGACTGAGCAAGTGGGCATGCCTTGTCAATCACACAAATCCTGGATACCTGGGACCAATCAGAGGATGCTATTTTCAGTTCTTCTGATATGAAATCAAGTAGGTTTTTGATAAGACAGCCTAGACCTGCCATCAGAATTGTAGATACGAAAGAAGGCAGCCATTAGCCTTATGGCCACTGTGACTTCTCTCAGTGCCAGCTTTCACTCTGCAGAGCACACTTCTTTTTCTACCTTTAATATACGTGAAACCTTGATACCTTTTGCACATGTCTTGACCAATTCTATGTTCAGGACAACAAGAACCTGGAAAGAATCTTTATTGTCTATAGCACCTCAGAATCCCGCTAACAGTGTGAAGCTAGTTTTTTTTCTTGCTTACCCTAAAATGGATAATTTAAGCATTCTTTGAATTCTCTCAACCTGTTTCTTTATCTTAGGATCAGGTTCCTCCTCTTTACTTTTTAAAATTTAAGCCAATCTGTGGGCTTTCAGCATCCCTGAGGGTCTTTGGATGTGATGATTCTGGAAGGAAAGGAGCTGAAACTAAAACCAAGGGAATGCAGCTATAGGTTGCCTCGGGGAATTTTGACAGGGTTTTGGAAGTTGTACAAGTTTAGTTATGCTTTTCCTTGTCTCCTTGGTATCTTTATGTCTCCTATCCCACCTCCAAAAGGAGACGAGAACAGTTTTTAAATTGTACTTTTTAAATTAAGTTCATTGGTACAATAAATGTGTACAATAAACAGGTGCACTAACATCACACTCATCATAGAGAATTCGTGATCATACATAATATATATTTTTTTATTGGTACCAGGGATCGAACTCACGACCGCACGCTTGCAAGGCAGGCCCTTATGCTGCTGAGCTAAATCCCCAGCCCATGCGATATATCTTGATTCCTCTCTTTTTTTGCATTCTCCTCTGCTCTCTTCAACCCCTCTTTCTGTCCTTATTTACAAAGCTTTGTTTCCATTTTATCCTTCTTTTCTCATTGTTTTGAATTTCCAGTCCTTCCTTCGCCCCTCCCTAGTTCCCCTTTCCTTTTGAACAACTTTCTATGTCACCATTTCTATTATATATTTTGGTTCCTATTTACACTTTCAGTTTCTCACACCAGAGCGACAATGTGATTTTTACACATGTGTTCAATTTATTTCACTTAAGAGTCAGGTCTCAAGGTCCATCTATTTAACTATAAATGTCTCAAGTTTATCTTTCTTTATGATTGTGTACTACTCCATTGTATTAAAAAATCATATCTTTCTTCATTCATTCATCAATTGATGAGCATTTGGGTTGTTTCCAAGATGTAGCTATTACAAACTGTGCTGCTATAAACATAGGTACACATTTATCGTTGTGGTATGATGCTTAAATTGTACTTTTTTGGGGGGGTACTAGGGATTGAACTCATGACCTTGCGTTTGCCAAGTAGGCACTTGGAAACCTGAGCTAAACCCCTGGCCCCACTTAAATTGTACTTTAAAAACAATTGCAGCTTTAGGAAAGGACAAGTTCAAGAGAGGATGCAAAAGTTACACAATGCCTTTTTCCCTTCCAGGAAACTCACTTTAAAAAAGTCCTAAGGGTCTTAAAGGTACAATAAACCTGTAAATTGGGGCTGTGGTTTTTACCTATAAATCGCTCTTCCTGCAAAGGCCTCCATCCTGAAGGAAGCAGCAACATGAGTGGGCAGCAGCTTCTTAAACTTCAAACACATGAAAATGGTTTGCATTTGACCATAACCTACCAAATGGGAGCACCCATCCATCCTGGGTCACCCATTTTAAAGATGCCCCCAAGACCATATAAAATTTCCAACTCCAGAACGTAATGTGTCTCTCTGTCTCTGAGTGCATACTTCTACGTTTCTGCCTAATAAATCTTTCACATTCCTCTCACTGCAGGGTAAGTCAGCACACCTACTGCTTACCCTGAGAATGGCGTGAGTTGAGGTCTCTAGCTCCTCTTTGCTTCAGTTTCCTCTTTTTCTCACTCAGGATTCAGCTCCTCTGGGTGTTTGGCTTCCAAGGTGTGTTGTCACCTTCCTGTGTGGGGAATCATGGAAGTTTTACCACTGTTTCTTTCAAGGCCACACTGCCGCTGAATGATGGATGAGTCTACAGTAAATCATTAACTTTCCACCCTCTAAGCTACGGCCAAGGACTATGCATACATCACTAGCTAATCTAACTGCTTGTCATGTCTTTAAAAATACCATTTCTTTCCCTATCTCAATATCACATCAAAAGTCCTTATCAAGTTCAGACATTTATATTTCATTCTGATCCCCTTGACCACTTTATATACTTGTTAATTAATTCTGTCTGGAAGGATTCCTTCTAGAGACACCAAAGGCACTGGACGCGAACAAAACAAACATTACTAAGTCTTCAAACACCACCTGGCTATCCTCAGAATTTAGATGGATAGGACAATGGAACCACTGTGACCTCAGGAAAGAGTGTTCATGGATGACACCTCCAGACCCTCTACTATGTTAAAATCAAGTATAAATATCTCAGCTTGTCACCATGATGGCACCATCCTCTCTTGAACTTGTCCACTGCTCTCTTGCAGTGGATCCATAAACTTAACTGTTCTAGATTTCTGGATTATTGGTAAACTCTTTACCACCTGAGACACCAGCCTCTCACACACCATGCTTCGAATGGCATTCTGGTCTTGGATTGGGGTTGCAAGTGTGGGAGGGGATCATGGCAATTCTGAGGACAAAGGGAAGAAGGGACTAGGCTTTTGTAGCCATCTGGCCTCACAGGGCAGGTCCTAAAAGATGACCAGACACCTTGGACTCTGATGATAAACTCTCAAAAGAAGTCTCCCTTACCTTGCTATGCTAAAAAAGACTCTCCTCTCCACACTCCAGTCTCTAAAAAGGCCCCTTTGGATCACCTGATCCTGGAGGACACCAGCCTCCCAAGGGAGAAGGAGAGGGTGGAGAGTGCTCATCATCAGCACGATCATTTTGAGGTATGGAGTGGTGTAAAGGACATATTTCATAGCCAAGAGATGAAAGAGGACTCCGAGCCCAGAGCCTATGCTTCAGGCCATGAACACCTGCAGACCTGGCCACTCCCTGAGGCCTCCGGGATGGTGTGGGACTTAAACCAGCTCCTGGGGCAGCCACCTGTGTGCTGACAGGAAAAGGTGGCTCTTGAGATGGCAGGTAGAAGCCCCTATGGAAGCTGGTGCTGGGGAGGGGGCTGGAAGCAGCAAAGCAGCTTTCCATGAAGATTGCATGTGTGTGTGTGTGTGTGTGCGCGCGCGCGCACACACACGCACATATATGCCTGTGGTGGCTCCTACTTGTTCTTCTCAGGAAACTGCAGCATGCAACTGTCTCCCAGTAGTTCTGGCCTCCTCCGGCCCTGGGAAACACAGGAAGAAAGAAATGGGCAGTTAGTTGCCAAATGTCCCAGTGTCTTGGCTACATTAGGAAATAGGTATGTGCTTAGCAAAGCCTCCAAAGCTGAGGATCCATCCCAAAATGAAGCACTGGGTGGAGAGAGCCACCCTGCTTGGCTCTGTCCTTGGTGGCAGAGCCCAGGGCTGGGGGCGGGAGCAGGGGTTTGGCAAGCTGGGATCACCGGGAGGTCAGTGAGGAGCAGGGCCTGGGGCTGAGCCTTGTCTCACTTTCCTTGGTTGTGAGCACTTGGCCAGTCTCTGCTGTTCTTGAGGCTTCAGGTCCCCAGTGCCTGAGAACAGCCACCATCTTTGAATCCATCCCAGAAACCAAGCCAAGCCCTTGGCCGACATTCTTTCTCCTTTAGCCTTCACCCGACCCTGAAAGTAGCTATCATATGGGCTGCACTTCACAAGACAGGAAAATGTGAGACCCAGAGAAATAAGTAACTCAGCCAAGAGGGCACTGCCAAGAAACAGCAAGCGGATGCTGAGGCCTTCAGAAGGAGGGCAAGGGCACTTTCTGTTGAGCAAATTGATGGAGGTATGAAATGCTAGCACTTCCAGAGAAACATGAAGGGCATTCATAGACAACTGCACAAAGCTACTGTTCTTGTCTATAGGTTGGTGAGACCCAGGAAAACTCTAGGATGCATCCTTCCAAATTTCTGAGGCCCTGACCATGACATGTTTTTTTTAACCTGAAGAGCTTCTTTCCCTGAGTGAGAAACTCCTATGCATACTTCAAGGCCCAGCTCAGAGGTCACCTCCTCTGTAAAGCCTTCCTAGTAGTCATGGTTCCTTTCAGAGCCTGTTTGTAATTGTCACCCTATGCAACTATTGTCTGTTTCCTTGACTATTTCTCCATCTCCCAAAGGGTTGAGAGATAGTTTCTTAAGCCAGCTTGGCCTGGGCTCAAATACCACTTCTGTTAGCTGTGTGATCTTGGGAGAGCCACTAACTAAGACTCATTCCTCTTTTATAAAACAGGAATAATAATATCGACTTTGTGTGGTTAGTGTTAGATTAAATGAGTCAGTACAATGGAGCCCATAATAGTTACTCTGCAGGGGTACCTACTTTTATTATAATTGTGATTGTTAACATTCTTTTTTTTTTTTTTTTTTTTGGTACTGGGGATCAAACTCATGACCTCATGCTTGCCAAACAGGCACTTGTGCCGCTGAGCTAAATCCCCAGCCCTTTGTTAACATTCTTAAATTTAATTTTTAAATTTCAAAATAACAACCAACTTAAAGAATGTTTCCAAAAATAGCATAAACATTCTTATACAGATTCCACTCAGATTATTCAAGTTACTACATTCTTATATTTGCCTTATCATTACATACATACATATACAAATATATGTGTGTAAATGTATATATTTATTTTTCAGACAATTCTTTTTGTTTTTGTTTCTGTGAGACAGGATCTCACTATGTAGTTCAGGGTAGTCTTAAATTCACTATGTAGCCCAGGCTGGCCTCAAAATCATAGTGATCCTTCTACCTCAACCTCCCGATTCTGGTATTACAGGCATGTACCATCACACCTGATGAGCAGACACCATATTCATTTTTTTAAATGTTAAAGATAATAAAACCCAATAAAAACAAAACAGAATAAAGACAATCAAAACAAAGCAGTGACATTGGTACAGAACTTTGAAACAGGATAATAGGAAATCAACAATGGCTACCATAGCATTTCTTGTTATCTTCACAATAGTTGTCTGTTTCATCAGACATAGCAAAATCGAACCAAACAAAACAGAATAAAACCAATCAAAACAGAACATTGAATAAAGCATAACAATAAGCCAGAACAAGACAAAACAGTAAAAACAATATTGGATTTCAAAAACAAGATTGAAGGAAATCCCCTGTATTTGCCATACTGCACACTGTTATCCTTCTAATAGATGCTCAGACCACTGGCCCCAGGCCTGCAAAGTCAACCAAACAATAAAAGCACTCAGTTGATTTTGTACCTTAGTTGCTATCAACTCAGCCTGCCAGTTGCTTGCTGAGGGGTGGGGGAGCCGACTCACGGGTAGGTAAGCAGGTAAGTGCATGGAAAGTGCTTTCTGACTTTTCTCTTCCTGGGCTCCCCAAGGCTTGCTCCCGAGGCATACCGAAAGATCTAATGGCTTCTTCTTCTTTTTTAACCCACAGTTGGAATAAAGACACTAAGACATGTTTATAGTTGTAGGGAGCCAAGGGGGTCCTAAGTCCAGCCAAAATAACGGTTCACCGCGCACGAAGGTCTTGACCCAGCGCCCAACCTGAATTTCGTCAACTTGTGAAGAAGGGAGCGGCTGGAGGATGAGTGACTGTGAAAAAGGCAGGAAGTACGTGAGTGAGCGCTCTGAGCTGGGCTAGCTGGGAGGCCTGAAATCACCTCTGCGATATGCAGAGAGAAAAATATGCAGAAAGACCAATCTGCATAACATAACTGAGGTGATATTTAATGTTTTGGGGCTGGTGCTTCAGTTCTGATGTGTAAACATTTCTGCCCTGGGAAGTCATAGCCTCTTATCTCAACACTGATCCCATTTGACAGCTGTGGAGTGGTGGCTCAATCATATTTTGGAGGGAGTTATGGGACAGGGAAACAGCAATTGTTGCCTGCCTTCAAAGATTGGGCATCATCACCTCAGTTCACCCTATTTACATTGCTTAAAGTCAATTGAAAGGATAAAGAAATGGCCTAGCCAGCTCTGTACATATCAGTACATGGAGATAGGGCCAGGTTTAATCAAAGTGAAGATAACTGTGCTTTATTCAAGGAAAATCGTCTAGGTGGTCCTCCATAGACTGGATCAGATTGACCTATGATCAGAGAAGCCTCCCAGCTGACGCCAATCTGGGGAAGTGCTAACTCCAAGGAGTAACCTTCAGCTTCTGTGCCTTTGAACGTGCAGCTGCCGTGGCCCAGACCCCGGCACCATCCCTTTTAGAAAGCCTTCTCTGTCCTCCCTCCTGTCCACAGCATGTTGAGTTGGTCCCATGCAAAATGTATGGGCCTGGGGGCACCAGGCCTCAACCACAGGGACAGTCATTACTTTTTGTGGAGAGTATGATGGGGGCGCTACTAAATTTGACCCTGTCATTCCCCATTCCCACACTTCAGAAAGAGCCACTAGCTCCACCACCCTCAGTCTCCTCATCTGCAAGGTGGGGTTATCACCGGACAAGGTCTGAGGAGTGTCCTGAAGCCAAAACAAGGAACCTAGCTCACTCTACCTGCAGAATGTTTGCAGGTTGGCTGACTCCTGTCATGGAAAAAGAATTTTCAGGACTAGGCAGTAAAAGGCATGGGAAGGGACTTAATAGGCAAAAATTAAAAGGTACAGACTGAAAGAAAAAGAGTGCAGGCCCTCAAGGGAAGGAGGTATTTATTTTCTGGAACAGGGACTCAGAGAACATTTATGCTTCTCTCAAGGAGGTAGAAACCCCAAGACAAGGGGTCCCCCCGAAGGGTACTGGCCCATTATTAAGTATGAGTCCAGTTTTGTTTTGTTTTTTGTCTTTTTGAGACAGGGCCTCATTATGCAGTTCAGATTGGCCTTGAACTCTCCATGGAGCCCAGACTAGTCTCAAATTTGCAATGATCCTCCAGCCTCAGCCTCCCAAGTGCTTGGATTACAGGAGTGCACCACCACACCCAGCTTCTTTTTTAAATAGGTGATTTAAATCTTTCGATTTTCTCAGCCTATTCCTTTATCTTAGGATCAGGTTTCTACTCTTTATTTTTTTTTTCAATTAAGCCAAGTCACAGAGTTTCAATATTCCTAAAAATTGTGGGTGTGAAGATCTGGAAGGGAAGGAGCCTGAATTTAACCAAAGGAATGCCGGTGCAGATCACTGTGGTAACTCCAACTGGATCCCGGAATTTGCAATCTTCTTAAAAGTACAATGTTACGATTTTTTCCTCTGCTTTTTGCCTATCTTTTCTGTCTTCTAGCTTACCTCAGGATGGCTATGGCAGCCGTGGAGGTTCACCTGCAGAGCCAGTGTGGTTACATCAAAACAAGCACTGGGCAGCGTGGGGCCTCCCCTCTCCCTCTCTTCCTGGCTGGCAGGTACCTGCCCTCTGTGGCTCGGGTGACTGAACACAGTCCGTCTTCTGTGCCCTCGGTTTCCATATTTGTGGGTTCAACCTACTGCAGGTAAAAAATATTTAGAAAAAGGATTCCAAGAAGTTCCAAAAGCAAAACTTCAGCATGCCGCATGTTCGGTGCCACACGGAGCCCGCAGGGCGCAGGGGCATGCTCTCGTGCCCTGCTGTTGCCGCTCCCCGTGCAGAGGCCCTTGGCCTCTCTGGCTCTCCGTGCCTGAGTGCTGCTCACCTCAGGTCCTGCTCGTGCAACCTGTAGTTAGGCTTCGGGTAGTTTCTAATGACCATGCACAGGCTTTTCCCTGTCATGGTTCCCCATACAACACGGTGTAACCACTATTTACGCAGCATTTACTTTGGATCAGGTATTAGAAATAATCTAGGGATCATTTAAAGTGGAAGAAGTTGGTTATATATAAACACTGCCTTATTTTACAAAAAGGGATCTGGGCATCTGCAGAGCTTGGTATCTGTGGGGAGTCCTGGAACCAATCCCCAGAAGATATGGAGGGTGATGCTATATTCACTTGGGGGGACCTGAGGAGGACCCCAGGCCTGGAAGCTTCTCTAAGAGAGGCTGCGGGAGAGAAGGAAGTCAGGCCTGCCCAGGCTCTCTCCTCTTCCTCTCCCTGTGTGTGGGCAGGGAAGGGGATCAGGGTAAGATTGGGGGGTGTCACCGTCCAACCACCTTTACCCTAGAGGAGCGACTAGCTAGGCCAAGCAGATGCTTTATGGAAAACCCCTCCAAGTCTTCCCTGCAGGGCCATGATTACTTTCAGGTCAGGGCTCAGAGCAAGAGTGTGACCAGATGTGCCTTTCTGGAACATTCCTTCTGACTGCTGTGTGCAGGATGGATGGACGGATGGGGTAGGGAGCACAGGGTGGGGTGGTGGCTCTCAGGAAGTTGGTGCCACCTCCCAGGTGGGAACCATGCAGACAGCAGGGCTGCTCCTCTGAGCTGGCCCCTGCCCTGTGTGGCCTGGGGCCAGCGTGAAGGACCAGCAGGCCGGGTGGAGAGGACCCTCAAACAAGGGCACTGAGGAGGAAAAGTTCCCTGATGGCTGTAACATGGGGTTGGTTGCAAGGAGATGGTGACTAGGTCATGAGATCATGTTTTGGTCTTATTCTTGGAGCCTGACCCCCCCCCCAAGTTTTTAAAGTATGACGTTCTTCCTGGGAGGCACCAATAAAGAAAAAGCCACCGAGAGTTATATAAATCTGCTTTTCCAGATCCTAGTTTGTAGACTTTAGAAGTGAGGAGCTTAGGGGTCTGTTGGATGACATCTGATAGAGTCCTGCTACAGGACCTCAGAGATCATTCCACACCTACCCCACTAGCCCCCCAATCACCTCAGGTCCCCAAGCTGAACCAGAGAAACAAGGTGCCACCCCGCAGAAATGGCCTGTGCCACTCACCTTCCTCTGCCCAGGTGGAGAGAAAGGCCTGCTGTGGCATCCTGGATGGAGGAAGAGAGAGGGAGCAATAAAGGAGGAAGAGAGTGAGCGGGAACAGAGAGAAGGGGCATGCAGGCCTATGACGTGTCAGCCACTGAGACTCCAGTCTTCTTCAAGACTAGCCATCAAGGCTAGTCTGAGCAGCCAGTCTGAATTCCTGGGGGAGGGCAGGAGATGGAAGCTGATGGGCAGGCGACTCCAATGGTATGTGGATGTTCCTGCCCAAGAATTGAAAGCTTCTGCACCCACCCGTACCTATGTCCAGAGCCCATGGTCCAGGTGAACAACTGGAGCCATCACAGGCTTCTGAGCACCACTGCCACATGATGAGATGCTTTTATGGTTACTAGAACATTTATTGAACTTACGCTATGCAAGGTACAAAGCTAAGGGTGCCTTTTAACTAATTTCAGTAAGATTCATCCTGCTTTCTGGATAGAGACCTGGGGAATCTCCTGTGGTTCCATAAGTCAACTAATATCTTCTTGCTAAATTTCCTTTCTGCTAATGTCAGGTCTGGTTGCTTTCTGTTGCTTGCAGTTAGTTGCCTGTAAATTTCTGTGTTGTGTACAGGAAAATGTGACTTTGGTAACTGAGGCAACCACTGTGATGAGAAGCACAAGAGACGATCTCTGGGGGTTGGTTCCCAGGTGCCTCATAGCCCAAAGGTGGAGGCCTCCCTTCTAAGCAGAGAGGGAGGACAGACATATAAAATGCTTTAGGTATGTCTCGTTTACTCCCCCCCCCATCAAGGGAGAAGCTAACACATTATACAGATGAAGACACAGAGTGCTGCAGAGGTACGAAAGAGTGAAGTTGGGGACAAGTCTATGCCCTGGTCCCCTCCCACTGTACCCACTGCTCTTCCCATAGGAAGCTCAGGCAGTTAAGGATTGGGGTGGTGGTGGGGACACCGGCCAGGTGAGGATGTAAGATGGGATGGAGCGCTGTGCCAGTGTGGAGCGCTGTGATGGAAGAGAATCCCTATCCAGGCTGGTAGACACCGCCATGCTGTACTCAGTAGGAACTCAGTCCACAGGAAGCCCAGTGAGCCCCGTGGCCACCAGGAGACCATTGTGCAACCAACCGACTCATTGTGTAAGCGTCCCAGGGCCAAGAAGAGTGCTGCAGAGTGTGGTCATCACACATGCTCCAGCCGAGTGGTGCTCACCATTTGTCATGGACGCCATCTGTGGGTGACTGAGGGTGGTGCCCAGCCTGCGCCTCGGCCTGCCTGCTGGTGGGCCACAGCCTCTTCCCTGAAGAGGAGGCTCAGAGTTTTCTTGGGTTCCGGGTAGCAGAATAAGATGAGGGGAGGGGAGAGGAAAACCAGATGTCTGGGACCAGCTCTGAGGTGGGGCTCTGTAATCTTTGTGTAGAGTGGGGGGGTTCTTCATCTGTTTGTTCACTAATGGCCTGGAATGGAATCTGGCACATGGTAAGTGTCAAATGAACTGTGTTTAGTGGCACACATCTGTGGTCTCAGCCACTTAGGAGGCTGAAGCAGGAAGATCACAAGTCAGAGATCAGAGAGGTTAGAGAAGGGAATCGTTCAAGGGGACAGCCATAGTGCTGGTGAGAGAAGTGGACAGAGAGGGAAACGTTAGGTAGTATTTCTGGAAACTGAACATATACATATAAAAACACAAGTGAAATACTTTAATCATTTTAAAATTTTTTTGAGGGTGTCAGAACTGTAATTCTGGGATCGCCATGTGCCCTGAAAATGAAACCAGAAGACTCATATGTCTATTGGTTGGATTTTTTTTTCAGAGCTGGGGATGGACCCCAGGGCTACATGCATGCTAGGCAGGCGCTCTGCCACTGAGCTATGGTCCCCACCCTCTCAACTGGATTTCACGATCCTCCTAAACATTAACTGAGTGTGGCGATGATGCCAAGCCTGGTTCTAAGTGGTTCACACAGGTATGTATGCTCACATGGGGGACGTACACCCGTGCAAAACCCACGCAGTCCTGAAGAGACAGCACCATCTCCATCCCCATGTTATAGAGGGGTCACAGACACAAAGAGGCTGAATAACAGGTCCAGCATCACAGTCGATGTGATTAACTGGAAGTCATCTTTTGGGCAGCAGGGGGCGCCTCTTGGCCTTACACGGGTTCATGGGACCAGGGCAGCAGGAGCAGAGTGAGCCGCCCTGAGACGGGTTCAGAGAGGGCCCAGTGCCTGGTGGTCTCTGAAGGCAGCTTCTGAGACCAGATTTTGACCTTCTCTTTCAGGCTTTCACAGTATCTTCCCAGGAAGGGAAGATAAATGATGACAAGCCAGGGCCCAGAGGTCAACTGGAGGCTGCTGTTTTCCCAGCCATGGAGAGGCCACCTCCTCCAGCCTCCTGAGCCAGCCCTAAATTCTGGCAGTGAAGAGCCAGGATCGCATGTGGTCAGTGTGGGAAAATCAGGAAACGCAGGGAGCCAAAGAAAATAAAGATCATCTGTAATCCCGCTCACCAGAGAGACTCTTGGACACCATCTTTTAGTGTTTTGTCTAGCAGTTTTTCCTTCTACTAGAAACAGACACATATGCCTATCACTGTATGTCGTCGTCAACATGGATCATCACTCAACAATACTGTGAAGTTTTTTGTATCATTAAATGTTCTTCCATAACACTGTTTTTCTTGAGCTTTCACATTATTGGCTTATAGGAATTTATAGAAGTATCACATGCAAAGTTTTATACAGTTTGCATTCTTTTTTATTTACTATTTATTTATTTTTGTCTTTTTGAGACAAGGTCTCACTGTGAAGTTCAGGCTGGTCTTGAATTCACTTTGTAGCCCAGGCTCAAACTTGCAACAATCCTCCTGCCTCAGCCCCTTGAGTGCTGGGATTATGGGCTTGAGCCACCATGCCTGGCAGTTTTCATTCTTAATTGAGGTATAATTTATATATAGTAAAATTCACCCTTTCTAGTGCATACATTTGCAAATTCCAACAAACTCATAGTTGTGTGATTGTCACTATAATCAAGATACAGAACAGCCCTTTCACCCAGCCCTTTTACCCCTTTGTGGTCAACTTCTCCTACTGCCCCAGACTTTGTCCATTTTTGTTGCTGTACACACTTGTCTTTTCCAGGATGTTGTATGAGTGGATCATAGAGTATGCATATTTTGGGTCTGGCTTCTTTCACTTAGCAGAGTACATTGAAATTTATCTGTGGTGTTGTATTTATCAAGAGTGTTTCTTGTTATTGTTGAATATTGTCCCATTGTGTGTGTATACCAGATCCTGTTTATCCATTCATCAGTTTTGGGTGATTGTGAATGGAGTTGCTTAGAAACCTTCACATACTGGCTTTTGGGTGAACATAAATTTTTATTTTTTTTTTTTGAGGAAATACCAAGGAATGAGACTGTTTGATCTCACAGTATAATCCTAAGAACAGACAATATCATTTGTTTAAAAAACACAGAACAAGAGAATTGTGTTTCACTTGTGGCTACTATCATAAAAATCCAAGTAATACAGTCTAACTGCTCACAGTTTATATCTTTCTTTCTCTGTGTATATTTTCAACATATATCTGGACTATATAAATAAGATGATAATGTATGTGTGGCTCTACAATCTGCTTATTTCAATATTCCTTTCTGTGCTGCTCCATTAAAATCTGTCACTTCTTTTTACATTAATGGACAATGCTCCGTTGTATGAGGTACAAAAATTTATTTATTGTTTTTTCAAATCACTTTCTTTATTAGAACGTGTTTGCAGTACATGTTTGCAATGCTTGTGGGAAGCTGGTACATGTACATAATTCATTTCAGTCCTGTCTCCATCCCTTTCCCTTCCCTCCCTCCCCACTTCACCCATCTCTTGAGCCTCTTCCTTTTTTTATGCACTTGAAGTACATAACGTTCACATTCCTTGTGTGGCTCTGGTGCATATGCATGACGCACCTTCATTCCTTTTTCATCTTCCCCACCCGTTCCTCCCCTCCACTCTGTCTTTAATCTCCTTCTCCTTTGAGAACAATCTATGGCAATGGGAAGTAAGAGGATAATTTTTCTTAAAAATTTATTTAAGCAATCTCTTCCTGTTGCATATTTAATTAGATTGTTTTCCAGTTTTTGACTTTTATAAGGAACATGTTTGAACCAACCTTTTTCTCTCATTTACGGTTATTTCTTCAGGATCAGTTTCTAGATGGTAACTAGCATGCTGCTGTACTTCATTTGACTTTTTCCTTAATTTTTTCTCGTGTATATATGAAAAGCTAATATACCACACAACTTGCATTCCAAATCCAGGCGGAAAGCATGGTTTCTCTAATCAGCAGTGCCAGAATAATTAGCTACTCATCTGAGAGAAAATAAGAATGACTTCCTGTTTCATATCACACATCAAAAATCCATTCTGAATGGATTACGAATTTAAATGTAGGTGGTAAAACTTTACAACTTTAAAATAAAATAGAAGAATGATCCTTTATAATGAAACTTTTCTTAAATGAGATACCAGAAGTTTAAAACAAAAAAGAAATATTTGAAAAGATTGCCTACAGTAAAACTGAGAACATCATTCATCCAAAGACCCTCTGAAGGAAATGAAAAGACAAGTCACAATCTCCAGTTAGGCATTTGCAACACACATAACTAAGCCTCGAGAAACATCAGAAAGTAGAAAGGATCCGTAAACATGAGAAAAGATTCCCAGGTTCAACATCCATCACAGCACAGATGAAGACCACTGAGATATCCCTGCATATCCACTACCCACGAATATGCAAGAATTTACAGTTTGGCACCAGATATGATGAGGGCCTGGGAGGTGCTGGTGGGTGTACGAGCCTTGGGCAACAGGCTTCTGTACTGTCGGAGAAGCCGTGGCCGTACATACATGTGCAAGTGCACCCCCTGGCTTCCCCAAAGCAACCTTTGAAGCTGAACAGCAACTATACAGAAGTAGTCAGGGAAGCACTGCTCACCTGGAGAATGCAACCAGCCATCAGCAGCAGAAAGCGTGCATCTTTACTGTGCACACAGTGAAATAGTGCATAGCGTTGGAAACGAAGGGGCCAACATGGATGAATCTCAAAAGCAGAATCTTGAGCACACAGGCAAATCAGAGAGGAGCACACTCAGTAAACTCCATTGATATAAAATCTGAAAACAGACGAGCTGACGGAGTACTTTGTTTTATATACATATAGTCAGACTATAGAGAAAAGCAAAGGAATGGGTTACCTTGGGTGAGGGGCAGGGGCATGAGGGTGTGTATGGGTCATGATTTTTATTTCCTATACCTTGTGGTGTTATCAATAGTTTATAAATCCTGCTAGCTGGAGAGATGGCAAAGGGGTTAGCTGGGAGCACGCCTTTCACTTGCAAGCCAGCAAACCCCAAGTCTCTACCCCCAAGCACCTCCTTTACCTGACTCTCAGATACCAACTCAGTATTCCTCAGCCCTATATCATGGGAGAGCCAGGTGCCAGGCAACAGAGCCCACCCCTGTACCCCAAGAAAGGAATTAATTAAACCAACCACTCCAAAGGTGTCTGCTCTGCCCAGCTTGCCTTTTCCCTGGAAGCCCCAGTAGAAACTCAGACCTTTTTTCCCACTTCTGCCTCCTGACCAGACCTGCCACTTCCCCATGGGACCCTACATGGCACATTTGTGTCCCCTTCACTGGGAACTGCAATAACACATGCTTCGTTCGGTGGCATTAGTGTCTCCAATTTGTCACAAGTAACCTCCATAAATTAAAATCCCTGCTACAATCACTAGGATGGGAATCTCATCAAGAAGGGCTCATGGGTGTGTTCAGGGGTATTTATCAGCACCCCTTTAACTATACGTGTATATTTTCTTATTTGCTCATGTTCCACAATAAAAAATGGGAAGATCTGTAATCACTATTGTTGAGAATAAAAGTAATAGATTATGTTGCCAGTGTTAATTTCTTCATTTTGATAAATATCCCATGCTTCTGGAAGATGCTCACAAAAGGGGAGCTAGGCAAAAGGAACATTGCAATTCTTCATACTGTCTTTGCAAGCTTTTTCTAGTCTGAAATTCTTTGAAGATAAAGGTTTTTAGGGAGTAATATAGAAGCTGGACGAGCAGAGCCTCAGAGACCACTGTGAAGTGTTCAGAGTCCACTCCCTGAGCCCCGCACGCCCCTGGAGGGTTTTCAAAAGGCGGGGCTGTGTCCAAAGCTTTGATAAGGCACAACACAGTTTCCAAAGAATTTCAAATATTGCTCTAGATGTGGGAGAAGAACTTTGCTGAGCCACATGGAGATGGCCTTGATCACGAGCCTCAAAGTCCCAGGCTAAGGCCATGTGGCCCTGCAAGGGAGGATGTGGAGGAGGAGCCAGAGAGAACACAGCGCCCATTTATCCTGGTGGCAGCTGGGATGGGGGCAGAGTCCCACACGTCACAAGAGGGGTCCTGGAGGGAGATGGGTGACAAAACAACAAGGCTATCAAATTTAGGGGATTGTGCAGGAGGGCTGGGAGCTCCTCAGACATCTTGTGTCCCTCACCAAGGCCCTAGCTTTCCTTCTCACATCTCCACTGCACCCCACTTCGAGGTTGGCCTCCAATACATGTACACACACACACACACACACACACACACACACCTGCCTCTTGTTCCTTACATCCACCCTTCCCCTCAGGGGCTTCCAACCCAAGTTTGTTTGTTTGTTTGTTTGTTTGAGACAAGGTCTTGCTATGTGGTACAGGCTAATCTCCAGGGATCCTACTGCCTCGGCTTCCTGAGTTGAGATTATAGGTATGTGCTAACACACCCACCTCCCAACTGGGGTCTCACCCTTGCCTGAAATTTCTTTGTATCTGCACACCTCACAGGATTCTATGCCATAAAGCCAGCTGGACTGTTCCTGGACCCTAGGTTCCCCTGCAGCTGCCACCCTCATCACTCTTCAGCCCCACTCGAAACCCTTGCTCGATGTCCCACTTCTGGTCTACATGCCCCTCTCTGCCTCCTGCCCTGCTTCCTCTGCCTCCATAGCTCTCCTCACCTCTGAGGTGTTGTAGACGGATTTGTTCCTCACCTCTCGTCCTCATTGGACGGTAAGGCCAGTGTTGCAGGCTGAACTGCAGTCTCCCACGTCACATGTTAGGGTCCTGACCCCCATACCACCCAATGCAGCCTCATTTAAGGAAACAGTCTTTACAAAGGTAAGCGAACAAAACGAGGCTATTCTGGGGGGTTCTAAACGACTATGACTACTTTTTAAAATGGGGGAAAGCTGGACGCTCACACTCACAGGGAACACACCACGTGAACAAGCAGACAAGCACCCAGGGCCAAGGGGAGGGTCTGGGATAGACCTTTCCCTCCAAGTCCTCGGAAGACACTGGCCTGATCTCTCGATCTTGGACTTCAGAACTGTGAAAAAATAAATAAATAAATTTTAAATGTATATATATTTCTGTTATGTAAGCCAGTCAGCCTGTGGTATTTGATGTCAGTGGCCCTAGCGCACTCACCAGCCACAGAGCGTGGCTGAGCACTGCTGTGCTCATGGCACCATTTCCGGGGCCCAAAACAACACTTGGCACACAGAAAGAAATCAATACATATTTGTTGTTTGAATAAATAAAAGAACGTATTTCTAAATTCAGTGGGCATTCCTTTTGGTCATCCAATAATTATTTTTAAAATATAATTAGCAGAACAGGGGAAAATTGAAAAGATACACAGAAGCAAACGACAGCAAGTTCATGCTCCCAGATGTGTTCTGGGAAAACATAGGCACATGGCTGTCAGATGTCGTGCAGGGGGATAGGCTTTAAAAACCCACAGACCATCTGCTGTCAAGCAGGCTGCTGGATGCTGGATATCACCTTTGTCTTGTGAAAGATGCATGCAGGGTGACCCCCTGCCATCCCAGCCCCCATGTAGTCTCCTCTCACATTAAGTAAGGCTGACTGTGAGGGAGACTGCAGAAAGAGCATGCAGCTTCTGAGGTCAGGTCCTCTTCGCCTTGTCTGAGATTGCTTGGTGTGGAGGAAGTCTGTTCACATGCTGTGAAGACACTCAAGGATCCCAGGGAGAGGTCACACCTTGAGGAACCAAGGCCTCCTGTGAACTGCCAGGACCAGGGCCTCTGCCTTAGAAGTGCACCATCTTCGAAGCAGATCTTCAGCCCATCAAGCCATCTGATGCCCGCGGTCCCAGCTAACATCCTAATTGCAGTCTTGTGACTCTGATCCAGGATAACTCAGGCAGGCCACTCCTGAATCCTGTTCCACAGAAACTGTGAGAAACAGTAAGCTACTGCAGAGCGACCAGCAGCAGGTGACTATTGCACACTTGAAGACAGCCCACATCAGCCCGTTGTTAACTGCCTGGCAAAGTCTAGGGACCTGGACATGTTTTAGCTGTTGATTTACTGATCTCCTAGCAGCCTTAACCCTGTATGTCTCTCCTCCCCTGAGGCACAACTGGCTTCATTCCTTACTCTCTTTGGGGCCTAGAAAACTCTTTCTGTAGTTCCTTTGTGGGTTTGGTTTTATCCTTAGTTCCCTGGAGTCTGTGGTTCTGTCCTTGACTCCTCTCCTCCCACATAACAATCATAAGCTTTCTCAGACTCCTCTCAGGCAAAGTCTTCTCCACATGTGGTTCACATCTCAGGCCTTTCGGCAACTCAGAGCTCTTTAGAAACCCAGATCATCAATCCGTGCACAGACACATCCCTCAAAACCCTCAGGCTCAGGATTCTATACTACCCCCTTTCCCTGGTGCTGCTCATGCTTGTGTGTCTCCATTTGATAAGTGTCCCTGCTTCCTGCCAGTGACCTGGCATCATCCTGATACCTCCTTCTCCCCCAACAACAGCAGTGGCCTCACCCTGGAAATTTTCCTCCTGGGTGGTTAGTTTAGCATTTCTGTTCTCTTCCTCTGTCTTACATGCCCTCTGCCGCAGTCCAGGCTACCATCACTTGCCACCTGTGAGAAAGAAAAGACCCAGGCCAACCTTTCCCTTTTCCACAGACAGCCAAGGAGAATGTGATCTTACCAACAGATGTCACACCTGAAACCCCCGCCTCCTGGAGAAGGTCCAGGGCAGCTACCCCATGGCCTTTCTGCCACCTGCTCAGTTGCTTCTCTAGCTGTGCCCTCTAGGATGTGCTGACTAGAGCTGGTGGAGGTAGGCGGGGTAAGGGGCCAGAGGATTAGGCCCATCCCCTATTCTCAGCACTGCTGCTGCTTCTGAGGAACAACTGAAAGATTGTGCTTGATAGGGCAAAGATCAGAGAGGGACAGGCCCGTTGCCAATAACCCCAAAACCCCCAAACCTTAAAGGGCCATGATTAATATGATAGCCCTTCCTGGAGATTCCCTCAAAGTGACACTTAAAATTTCAGCTCTCTCCTTTTCCTGGAAGTGGTAGATGTCCATCAAGTGGCAGTGTCTCTTGAAATTTGGTAGAGTTTATAGTCACAGCAGCCGAGGGTGTCCTAGAAGGCCCATGATAGGTCTGGAAGATTTTTGCTTTTGCTGCACCAGGCTTAAAACACAGACCTGTCCCAGATGACTCTGCTTGCCACCACTCTGGATGACTACCCTGCAACCTCTGGGTGACACCCCGACCCCAGTCACTAGTCTGAAAGCTCCAAATAGGTCCACAAAGTGCAGGAAACTGGTCATGCCTGGCTCACTCTTCCCTTATATGTAGGTTTCTCTCTTACTCCTCTGGAGAGTTCAGAAGGGCTCCATTTCGTGTACTATGTCTCTGAACTGCAACACAGGTCCCAGTACAACTTCGCTTGAGTGGTCCTGTTGCCTACTCGTGATGCTTATTTTGAGTAGACTGGGACAACTGGGTTGCACTAAAGAGAGCTGGCTATGCTAGGGCCTATTTGCCTTGGAGTTTTAGAGACCGGAAGCAGCAAAGAACCAAGAACAGTAGGGACCAGCAGGGACTGGCAGTGATTGATGCTCTGCAGAGATCTTTGGGGAGTCCCTGTCTTAGTTACTTCTCCACTTCTAGGACACAATACCCAACACCCACAATTTAAAGGAGGGGAGGTTTATTATGGTTGGCAGGCTTCACAGAGGATGGCTGAGGAGGCCTGGCAGAAGAAAAGTTGCTCAATCCATGGTAGTCAGGAAGCTGAGAGGGAAAGGAGGAGCTGGGAAGGGAGATATTCCAGGCCACACTCCCAAATCCCACCTCCTCTGACCAGGCCCTACCTCCCAGCAGCACATTCAGCCACTGAACTCACTGATGGATGAATCCGCTGATGATCATAGCACTCCACCATCCAGTCGCTTTACAGACACATAAGACTTTGCGGGGACATTTTAGAACTGAACCACAATAGTCCCAGGGATACAGCAGAAGCTGCTAGAAGAGCTCCAGAAAGCTGCCAAGGCAACTACAAGCCTCAGCTGCTAAGAAGCTGATAGGGGTGGCTAGGAGCCACCAAAAGCTGTGACACTAAGAACTAAGAGGCACCAGCCCTCAAAACTGAGAGCTGAAAAACTAAGGGCTGAGAGCTACTGGCATTCGAAGCCTAGAGCTGGTAACATCAAAAGAGCAGCACTTTGGCAACTTCTGATTTCTATCGAAACTGAGCAGAATAATGCTCAACTGACTGGGGACATCTGGACCACCATGGCAGGCTCCTCTCCTGCTGCTACTGCCTGCTTCATTTTCCACATGGCAGTCAGCCGAACTTAGTGTGTGTTTTGTTTTGTTTTGTTTTTTGTTAGAGGAATTTTGAAATCTAAACTTGACTCTGAACTTCCTATACTTAAACATTTTGCTGGCTTCTCACACTTTACAGAAAGAAGAAAAGACCTTTCTGATTGCTCCCTGCCAACTTGCCTCCAGCTTCACTTCACTCCTGTGTCAGGACTTCTGTACTTGCAGCCCCTCCTCCTACAACACTCTTCAGCCTGCTTCTTCACTCTGCCTATCCAAGTTCCCACCAATGGCTGCTTCCTCTACGAGGCTTCCTCTGTCTCCCTTTCATAAAATAGGAGCCCTCAGCCCCTTCACCCTGCTTTACTTCTCCTTCTCAACACTCAGCTACTTATGGATACTGTGCAGGCTTTTGATGATCAGTTTGTTTGTTTTTTTTCTCCTCACTAGCATATAAGGATCCAAGGACAGAGACTTGGTTTACTTTGTTCATGGTGTCTAAACCCAAAGTCTGAACAAGGTCCAGTAAACAAAAGTAAGCACTCAGCAGTGGTAATGAAGGATGAGCTTCTCACCTATTCCTGCACTAGAGGTTGGTGTTCAATGGTATCGAACTGCTCTTGGCAGCCCACAGAGCATGCTGCTTCTCATCGCCAAGCCTTTGTTCATGCTGCCCGGAGGCCCTTCCTTCTCTTGTAGACATGTCCTTCTTTGAGACTTGGCATGGGTTGTCTCTCCTGCAGAAAGTCTTCCCTACTTAGCTATCGCCCCTTGCTGGGCTCCTGCAGTTCCTTGGGCATCTCAATTGCATACTTATTGTTGGGCATTGGAGGCATCAGTTGTGGTTTGCTTGTTTGCCTGCTTGCTCATTGATTGTGAGTGTCCTGTGAGCAAATCCTCTCTCTGGAAAATGCTTAGCAAAAAGCTGGGTATAGTTAGGGTTGAGTTAATGCTTTTATGAATCAATCAGTGAACCAATGAGTCAATACATGAACTGCCCTGAGTCCAGTCACAGGTCTTACTCTGTGACCCTGAGCAGGTGCCCATCCTCTCTGGGTCCTTGTGTTTCTCAATCTGATCTAACTCACCAGCTACATTTACTAAAACTGCTATTTCCAGGCCTAGCCGTTAGGGTTGCAATTCCTGCAGGAAGTGTGAGGGGGGCATTTCTGCATGTAATGTACTCCTACAAGTCACTGTAATGTGGCAACAGCTGAGCCCATGGTTTCTGGGGCCCTTTGCTGCTCCACAGACCTTAGAGTTCACTTTACGAGGAACCAGAAGGCAAAAGCAGCATTTCAGAGCTAAAGGATAGCCCCGGAGGGCTCCCCTGGGTGGGAGACAGACAAAAAGGAAAGTACCATCTCCCCTCTTCCTTCCTGGGGCTGCAGACTGAGTGGGGAAGAAAAACAAGTGCAGCTGCTTTGGACAATTCAGCCCTTTCATCTGAGCTCAGTTCTCAGTGGCAGAAGGGGCAGGTCACAGAAAGACCCGGCACCCTCCTGGTCACTGCAGCAGTCACAGCATCTGCTGAATGTTTTCACACTGTGTGGAAGAGGCCTGGGGTGTCCTTGGGGCTGAGCACTGAAATATGACTGCAGGGGGCAAAGGGCCATTCCCGTGGGAAAGTAGGTAGGGAACCCTAGAGCTTTGGGGAGGGAAGCCCCTCACTGCTGAGACCCTTGGTCATGCCTCCTTCGGTATGGTGTTTTATACTATTTGTTTTAACATTTTATTATCTTCTGACACCATAAGATGCTTTGGTTCATTTTGTACATTTCTGATGTAGATCCAGCCATTTCCCCCAAGGAACCTTGGTTTCTCTTACTGGGGAATGGGGCTAATTATTTAAGTTCTGGGTACTGGATGTGTGTATTAGTCACTTTTCTGTCACCAGAACAAAATCTCAACACCTACAACTTAAAGGAGAGAGGTTTATTTTGGCTCACAGTTTAGGTGGATTCAGTTGGTCTTTGACTGACTCTGAGACAGAAACAGCAAGGCAGAATGGCATGGCGGAGGGAAGCTGTTCGCCATGTGGAAGCCAGAAAGCAGAGTGGAAAGGGAGGAGCAGGGGACAAGAATTCATCCTTCTACATGGCCCAGTGACCCCCTTTTCTGACCAAGCCCCATCCCCAAATGTGAGACTTTTGAAGGATGTTTTAGATCTAAACCATAAGAGGAGCTCACTGCTACTGGGGTGTCAGGACTTCTAAGCTCTCTCAGGTGATGGAAAAAGGAACTTTACTAGCTTCATATGAATATTTGATACACATCTGTCAATCTGTCTATCTGTATTTTGTTAAGCTCTGGTCTTCGACTCTAATCCATTAGCCTGTGAATTGCTCTTCCCCTTGCTTGTGATATGTCAGCCTGACAGTGAGGACCTGAATCATTCTTCTGTTGATTTGATTGTGAGGACTGTGTGGCCAGTGGAGGCCCCTTGAAGCTGGCACCATCTAACTAGACCTCAGAATTCTTTGAGAGCTCCCTTACTTTCCAACATAGAGTGCTTTGTGCTCACCTTGTGCAGGCCTGGAGCCAGCAATTTCCCTAAGGATGCTGGTTCTCTTTAATGGGAAATGGTATTTAGCACCCAAGATCTGGCACTAGGTGTGCGTGTGCCCATGGCTGTGGGAACACTGCTGTCTCCGGGTACGCTCACGCCCACTTCTCCAGCTGGATTCAGAGCCACAGATCCTCCTTCCATTCCTTACTTTTGGCTTCGTTTCCCATAGTGAGAATCTTAATTCCTAGAGCATCAAGATGTTCTCTTCTCTGTTCTGTCACAAAACACATGAGTAGTACTTTCAGAATTATCATATCAATAACCAGAGTCCTACAGTCAAAGTTACTTGAATTAATTATTTTCTCTGTGCAATTACATTATTAATTTGATATACAGTTAAGCTCATCTTTTCTTTCTCTTTGTTTCCAAGTTTACAGTTCACATTTTTATCTTTTATTTAATTTTATTGTTGAACATGTGAAATGTTTACCTGAGTAAAAAGTCAGGACCATATAAAAACATTTGCAGAGAAATTTAATTCCCATCTCTTTCGTCTCCTTTGCAATGTCACCAAAGCCTCACGACTAAGCACTTTTAATGAGATTTTTTACTTATCCTTCCAAAGTTTCTTTGCCATAATTAAATCAATAAGTCTGTATACAAATAAATGTTTCTTATTTTCTTAAATGCAAAGTCACATACTATATGCAGCCCTTTCTTGCTTTACATTTATTTATTTATTTGTTTGTTTGTTTATTTATTTATTTGTTTATTTATTTATTTTTGCTCAATAACTCATGCCTAAAATCACTCCATGTAGGTTCAGTGAAGTCTTCTCATTTTTATGGCTGTGTAATCGCCCCTTGTATGGTCCCATAGTTTATCCAGTTTTCTACGAATGGTCACTGAGGTATTTCCAACATTTTGCTATTACAAATAATGCCTCAATGAATAACCTGGTACACAAGTTTATTACATTTGTGGAATTATACTATTAGAATAAATCCTAGAAGCAAAGCACTGGGTCACAGAGTAAATACACTTGCTAATTTGTTATTCCAATTCCCTACTATAAAGCTTGCTATTATCTAGCACTGCCACAGAGTTATTCAGCCTTCTGTTACTGTATAAAATACCTAAGATAATCAGCTCACAGAGAGCTTTATTTGGGGTCATGGTTTGGGCTCATGGTCAGCTGACCTTACTGCTTCTGGGCCTGAAGTAAGGTAGCACATCACTGCAGGGAGCAATTGGTAGAGAAAAACTACTCATGCCATGGTGAGGAGGTGAAAAGAAAGGAACAGGAAGGGGCTGAGTTCCTCTTATCTGTTTTGAAAGCAAACTCCTGTGACCTAAAGCCTCTCGCTCTACTTCACCTCCTTAAGGTTGTGCCACACCCTAATAGCAACCTGAGGACAAAGTCCTTAATGGCCTTGGCCTTTGGGTGGACATTCCAGATCCACACCATATGACCATTAACAATTTATGATAGCAACGATGTCCCTGAAGCCCCCCAGATGTGTGGTGTCAGCTTTTGGACTTTTGCAAGGATGATAGATGCACAGTGACATTTCAGCACAACTCTGATTTACATTAAACCTTCTCCTGTGTGTCCTGTTGGTCATTTGTATCTATGTTTCCCTGGGACACATGCTGGGTCATCCCAAATGCTGGATGTTAGGGTTGACCTGACCCCCTTGGGGAGGGTGGTGGCTATGGCTCCCCACCATGCCCTTGGGGCCAGCAGGGTCTCCAAGGAGGGTCACAGTTCCTCAGTCCCCCTCTCTGGTTCCTGAAGGCCACTGCTCTGAGCATCCCCACCAGGGAGGGAGGAACTGCTTCCCCACACAAAGAAAGCTCTGAGCGAAGAGGATGACTTGGCTTCTGAGAAATGCTGAAGTCTTGACCTCCCCCGTGATTCAGAGGGCCAGCTGTGGCTGAGGAGCAGGGGTGAAAAGGACAAGAAGGGGACTGCTGTTCAAAGGAGGGGTTGGAGAAAGGGCGCACTGGCTCTCAGAGTGGTCGGTCCAGCTTCTCATTAGCCCTTGCTCAAAGCTCATCAACTTTTTCTTCTTCTGCCTGGCTACCTGAGTGACTCCCCCAAACCTCTGAGATGATCATGACACAGCCGGGTTGCAGATGTCTCCCAGCTGTCCAGAGTAGCAAACCCATTTGGGATCTGAGCCCTCTTATTGTCCCAGTGGAGCCCCTACCCCACCTAAGGCACTCTATATCCATCTGTCCATCCATCCGTCCACCCATAGATTCCGTGGATCTGGTGTTTGGAAGCAGCTTCTCTGCGTACTTCGCCTCAGGGTTACTCATGAGGCTGTGGTCAAGTTGTCAACTGGAGCTGCAGCACCCAAAGGTGTGGCTGGGCTGGGGACCCAATTCCAAGGTGGCTTACTCGCATGGCTGGCAACTAGTGCTGGCTGCTGGCAGGAGGCCTCAGTCCTTAGCGCCAGAGGGTTCCTACAGGGCTGTGTGAGTGTTTTAGCAATGTGGCCCTGGCTTCCCCCACCCATGGCAAGTGATCCCAGAAACAGGAGCTGCAATGTCTTCTAAGACCTGGTCTCAGAAGTCACACTTCATCACTTCTTGCACACTGGATTCTCAACGGGTGAGTCTCAAAGTCCAGCCCACACTGAATTTTAAAATTAATACCCTACCTATCCACTTAGCAGACAAACATTTATTGAGCACCTGCTGCATATTCGGCCCTGTGAGCAGCTCATAATCTAGAATCTTGGGGAGCAGATTATGCAGGTGGGTGTGCAGATTCAGATGCCCATAGGCCCCAGGAAATGGCATGAACAAGTAGACCAGGTCAAGGTTCTGGTGGACTGGACTGCAAGTGTCTGGTCAAAGACAGAGGCTGCTACCCAGCTCCAGGAGTTTAGGTGAAATCTCTCAACTTTTTTTGTTTTTTAAGCTTCTGTTTGCTGCATTTGATCTATTCACTGCCAGTTTGCAAACTCAAATGCAGCCAAATTTCTCATCTTCTCCCAAATACTCATTAATTCAACAAATATTTATATGCACAGGGCTCTTTTCGCATATTACAAAAGTGACTTTTGGTGACCAGTTATGCACACTGTTTCTTGGCTTGGAATGCCTTGTCATCTTTCTCCCCATAGTGAACTTCTATTCTTCCCTGAAAACCTTGGTTCAAGTGCCCCTTCCTCCGGGAACCATCCTCTGCCTTGACCTCTGAAGAATGTTATTAGTTTCCTTCTCTACACCACTCCCATATTTGTGTCCACATTTCCATCAATGCAGCCCTGCCTTATTCACCAGAAGGTGAGCTCCTGAAGATGAATGAAAAGACAGATGCTGTTAAGCAAACAGAGAGAAAGATCACCTTGGCCCACTAGGCAGAGCTTCCTAGAGGAGGTGTTTCAGAAGGACCAGCAGGAAGAACTTGCAAAAATGGAATCCTCTGGCGGCTAGGGCTGGGGCGAGGGGAAGATGAAAAAAACCAGAGGCAGGAAATCAAGGGTGGTGCCTGAGGCTGGCAGGGTCCCAGCTCCTTCTGTCTTAGCTCTCCTAGCTGACTGGGCCACGGCTGCCTCCCCAGAGGGATAAGGGGAGAGGCCTGCAGGCCCCAGGATCCCAAAGACGGAAGGAAGGGGGGATGGCTGGAACAAGAAATCCAAGTCCTGGATGAGTCATCATAGAGTCTGTACCACAATAACAAGAACCACTGAACAAAGAGAAAAAGAAAAACTCTAGAGGTGCAGGACTCAGACTGGTGGAGGGCAAGAGATGTGCTGGGGCTGGGAGGAGCTAAGTCCTCTGCCCTCTGTGTCTCCTGCCTCTAGGCCCATGGCTCAAGGTCCCCTTGAACCCTTACTCTTGACTTCCACTGCCCTGGGAGCCTGACTCTGATGGCCCCTGGTCACCTATGTCTCCTCCACTCAGGAGCCAGAGGACTCTTTCTGGGAGAACCTCACTGGATAGCGTTACCCCCTTTAATTCCCTGCATGGCTTTTCGTGGCTCATGGGAGAAATTCCAGCTCTCATCTGTTGGATCTTGCTCAGCCTCCCCTTCCTCTGGTGCGCACATCACTTTCTGCACTTTTCCGCATTCGTTTCTGCTATTGCACTTTTGCATGTGCTGCTCACTCTGGAAGTCACATTTTCCCCTGGTATCTGTCAGTAGTATTGACTTCTGCTCTCTGAATCTCACTGTAAGCCCCCAGAACAGCACTCCTGGATCCCACTGGGCTTCCTCACTTAAGATCATTTTTTTTAAATTTTATTTTAAAGAGAATAAAACAAAAGAGGGCAGAACAGAGCAGATCAGAACAGGACAACATAGGCAACACAGTATTTTACATTAAGACAACTGGACATCAACAGTAGCTATCACAATATCTCTTTCTCTGCTATAGTTGAGCATAGTTTCAAATACAATAATATCAAACATAACAAAATAGTATAAAGCCATTCAAAGAGTGAAAGAATTACAGGGCTTTCTGAACCGAATAACAGAAAATGATCAATGGGTACTATAATATCTCATTTTCGAT
>PVJX010007137.1:0-72934 GCA_004027295.1 Dolichotis patagonum | reverse complement strand
CACCAAATCCTGTTTCTCCAGATTGTTGAACTTGAGCTAAGTTACTGGTCTAGTTATGATATAACTCAAACTTTAGTTTTTTACAAAGTTGATAAAATGAACATACATAACCACTTAAATAAAATTATGTTTTTGCAATTTAAACATCAATACTTACGTAAACACTTAGCACCAGTTTTTTCTGCAATTTAATTTCCTTGTTGATGTAAAGAGATGGTAGGGTTCACTGACATCTAAATTTTCTGTCAACTCTAGATTTCACAATTGTTTTATTTATTTACTTATTTGTTTGTTTGTTCTACCAGGGATCAAACAACCTCACACTCAAGCAGGTGCTTATGCCACTGAGATAAATCTTGGGCTCACAGTTGTTTTAAACATGTCCCTTCTTGGGAAATAAGAAAAAGCTATCAGGTGTATGCACAAGCACTCTTCATGTAGTTTATACAGGACGTAAAGAAAATATCACTAACAATGAAAACAGTAACTAATAAATACAAGGATTTCTGAGTGGCACAAGTAATTTTAGATTGAAAGCTAATTAGGAACCAAGATGGTAGCAGAAATTTTGAGACATGAGTTGGGGCTTGAAGTTTAGTAAGATTCCAATAGAATCGTATCTCAGAGCTAGTATTCTCTCTGCTCTTCTCACTACACTGAAGTTACGTAGAGAGCACACACGTATAATCAGTAGAAACAATCAGAATGAGACCCATCAGAATGGAAGTAGTTCAGATTTTATGCTAAAAATAACTCGAGCTTTTGCATATTTTTATTATCTCAATGAGTAGATTTGTGAATTTTAGCAAAAAGAATTCAGAGAATTATTGTAGTAAGAGTACTTCGCATGCTACATGTAATTATATACACAAATTTTCATTATTGAGTTCAATAGTTTATCTTCAACTACAAAGTTTTATTGCATTTCTTATGAAGCTCTGAATAATTTTTGAGGTTGATATAGGTATAACAGATGGTATATCTGATCTTTGTGTGTCATATATTTTTCTGGTTAAGTATTTATTAGTATTTTCAGCACAAGTTATCTATAGATCAGAAACATTGTAAGAGGTAATGTGAAAAAATGAAACTGTAAAATATAGGTTAAAGAAAGAGATTGCAATATTAAGATCACAAGCCAGGCTTCACATACTATAATGTAGGAGTTTGAAATATTAAGATAAAGTGCAATCTTGGAATAAGCAAATGAAATATTATTAATGAAGGAAATCAAGGATTTGACGATACCTTGATGAACTCATGGTAGTTAAAAATATCAACCTGATTTTTCTTAGCATACTGAGAGCATATTATTTAGTCTTAGAATCAAGGGTACTCAACTGTATCAGAGATTGATTTATAGATCAAAGCACAAATCTGGTGTTTTGACTGACAGGTATTGCTTAGGCTTTTTTTTTTCATGATTCTCACTATCAACATTTCTCGAAATGACAAAATTCCTAATTTTTGGCTGACATAATTCTTGCCATATAAATAGCATTAATTATATTACTGCCATGCATTTCTGCAGTTGGTACCCCATTGTCCCTAGAAGTTGACAGTGCATTTTTTGGCCAATTGATGTTTCTTAGCCCTCCCCATCTCTCTTTCTCTCTTGCAGTCTTGGGTATTAAATCCTGGACTTCATGAATGTCAGACATGTTCTCTCTACCCACTAAGCTACGTCCCCACTCCTTAATCTATTGATGCCAGCTTAACTCAGATATAGGAAACTTTCTAGGAAGAAATCTTTCAGATGCCAGTCATTATGTACAAACTACAGTAATACATTGATTGTGAGCATAAGTCTTTCAAGAAATGTGCTTGTAATGCAAAGCACTTGTATATCAAAGCAAATTTCCCCATGTGGAATAATGAAAACTCGGATGATTTGTTTTTACAAACTGAAAATATTCTTATAAAAATGATTAGAACACAAAATATGTATATATAAAAATGGATCTACAGTTACCTTTGAAAATTTCCATGGTTGATCTGAGGGAGACAAGAGAGAGGAAGGTTATTGTATAGCACAACTTTCACTAATGGAATCAGTGTTATCTATTGGCTCAATGGAATCCTTTTCCTTTCGTGCAACTTTAATATGGAAATATCCATTGACAGTTGCTTTGCCTCTTTTTGAGAATTTTACAATAAACAGGATCATGGTTTGCACTGCTATGGGGGAAGTGCCTTTCTACAAAATGTTGCAGTGTCCTACATTTTACACATCTATGTAATCTCATTTGAGATGAGGAATTCCTCTGCCTTTTTCTCCTGTTTTTCTGCAGATAAGATCCCTTCCATAACCTCTTGCTGTTGGGAGATGATCACTCCAGAATCCCAGAGTGGAAGAAGGGAAGAGAAGGAGAAGAGAGGGGAGGGAAGGGAAGGGATGAATCATGGGTTGAATCATGATCATGTGGTATTAGGTTCTACGTATTACTCATTTTACAAAATATCACTTGTTTTTCAAGTTAAAATTTATTAGAAATTTTTGCTCATCTGGCAGAGCACTCACAGTACAAGTTGTTTGCAATCTAAATTTTACTGCATAGTAAGTAACTCATATTTTAAATAATGGGAAAATGTGGCTTAAGTCTACTTTAGTACATTTTTTTTCGTAAGTTCTATTGTTCTCACAGCTCATAAGAAATAACATCTTTCACATAATCAATAATGAAATATTTGAGCTAATATTTGTACTGCCATTTACAGCGTTCTGCTGTGTTAAGAGTTGTAGTGAACCGGGCATGGCGGCACACACCTGTAATCCCAGCATTCAAGAGGTTGAGACAAGAGGATCACTCTGTTTTTGAGGCCAGTCTGGGTTACAGCATTCAAGGCCAGCCTGAACCACCTAGCCAGACGTTGTCTCAAAAAGAAAAAAAAAAAAAAAGCAAAACCACAAAGATTTGTGCTGAGAAGAGCCTTAACTTCTGTTTGGAACTGTAAGTTGGAGTCTTCATTCTGAGACTCTCCTTATACAAGCTTAAGTCTAAAACATATTTCTAAAACGATTTTTATAGTTAAAGTGAAAAAAATTAGATATGGTATATGAACAAGTTCGCAGATTTTGAAATTCTTTTTTCTTATCAAAATGGTAATTATTATAATTTTAATTTGAAACTTAAAAATGATATTCTGTAATACCCTTAATAAAAATATGCACCCAAAAGTGTAATGAGACAGAAGGGAGAAAAATATATTCAGGAAATATATTCAGGAAAGCACTTATATTTGAGAATTTAAGAATATTAATAGCATATAAAAGATCATTTAAAAACAATTCAGTGCCAGGGATGTAGCTTGGGAGAACAGTACCTGCCTGGCAAGCAAAAGGTCCTGAGTTTGATTCCCAGTATAAAAAAAAATTAATTTAACAATATGGATTCTTCAAATAGAGAGAAATCTGTGAAATTTCTTGTGCCTATAACTTTTTTCTCACTTTTACTTAAATCATTTCTATACTTGTTTTCATCTTCAAACAAAGATTATTGGGAAAATACGTAGCCTACTTGACCACCTTGCTATTGAAGTGGTTTATAGAATTTTGTTATCAGGAAATAGTGTAATTCACATTCCTGGCAAATATTTTATCTCACTGAGATCTTGAGTGAACAAACCAGTTAGGCTCCCTGAAGATCGCTGCATAACTTCACATTTACCCTCAGGCTGCACAAAGTGAGGGCCCAGTAGCTGCTCTTGCAGAAAGAGCAGGTGGACTCCAAAGGGTCCATGATTACTGTTACAATGGCGCAGTCCTGGGATTATGAGGGTGTCTATTTCAGCTGCACATTGGGAGCCGGGGAGACATATTTTGAAACAATGAGAAAAGAAGCAATGACTCTGGGTTCCTGATTACAGAAAATAATAGTAAACACCTATTTCAATAGACAGTTCCTTTCTCTTTGCCAGGTAATATGTCTAAGTCTGTTACTGAACAAGGTTAGCTAGAGTAATGGACTGAAGCAGACTGACAGAGGTTATTTTATATCAATTTACTGAAAATGAGTTATGGATTAGCAATTAGGTGTTTGTTGGAGGCTTTCAAGGTCATTAAAAAAATCAAACAGCAGTTTATGAAACCTAGAGTTAAATGATTGTAACAGTTTGGTCTTTACTGACCTTTTACCATGTTTTAGGTACAGTTAATACATAGGTTAAAAGAGATGACCTTGGGCCTCAGTAAATTTACAGTTCTTTAGGGAGAGAGACAGACACAGATGCCGTAAGACTGCAGGAAGGTGTAAGGGTGAGAGAGAAGAAAGAGCACATTAGTCAGCCTGTGGTGATAGCACGCCTTTTACACACGGTGCTTGCACCTGCTCTGAAAGTACAAGTCACTACAGATTGACCCCCCAAATACGGGGTAGGCACGCTCACCTCAGAAACAGTTATAACGGGTTCACACACCACCTAAAAGGCTCATGTGAAAGAACAGAGAGACTAGTATATATTCTTAAGGATGATGCTTAAAAAGGAGAGTGATGTGATTAAAAACGAGAGATGTAATTGGAATCTGGCCATCACAGCTCAGTGCAATCCCGAGGTAGGAAAGGCTGCTATCTCTACCCTTCAGTGAGAGCTTATGGAAGAAGAAAACTTCACATGAAAAACTAATGAAGAAAGAGATGGTATGGAAGGAATCTTCTTCTTAATTTCCAGACTTATTTGGATAACTTCAGAAAGCCATAGGTAGCTCTTTATCTTAATATGCCTAAATCCTTGGGATTTGCCTTTAAAGTTGAGCCTTTTCGCTTTGACAACCAAAAAAGCCAGGCAGAGTTTATAGAAGGCCCTTGAACTTTGACCTCCTCCATTATCTGTTACTTTTCATTGTACATTCCCAAGAACGGAAACTTGCATCAAGCAACTTGCCCATTATATTTGAAAGAAATGAACTATACATTATGTAAAATCCTTCTAGTAAAGAAAATATCACCTCTATTTCCAAAAATCATTTAGTCAGAGATCATCGTTATCCTCTGGCTGTGGGAAAAGAAGTCTGTCAGGGCCTCTTTTAAACATAGAAAACTTTCAAAAGTGTATAGAGTAGACGTTATGGAGAATATATATTCTAGTGTCTACCCAGTGATCCACCATGACAACGGTTATGCATCTTCTATATTATATTAATGCTAGAAGTGAAAGAAAAATTGAAAGTTTTGTTGCTGTTGTTGCTTAAGCATCCTGAAGAGTGCTACTGAATTAACCTGACTGACTGTTTCATGCACAGACTTTCTCTCTGATGGCCACTTGTTCATCCTTATAAAACTCATTAGTAATCATGTAAGAGTATTCAGGTAATAATCATGGAGAAGATAAGCTTGTGTTAGTCTTGGGCATGCTTCGGACATTTCTGATCCCAACAAGGTAACACTACCCCCCGAAATGTCAGGGTGTGAAGCTTGTACCTTTGGACTCACACTAGTGGCTTCCTGGCAACCAATTATATATTCAAGAGTCTCGGAACAATTTTAATTAAAGAAATACTGGTCATGGAGAGAAAACAGATAATTTAGGCAAATTCACTCTTATATTTAATACAGTAGTGATTTGTCTGTAATGCTGCTCCTCATAAAGAACTCCATACATCTAAAGGAAACCTGATAGAGTGCAGATGTTGAGTGCCTAATTTTACTTCTATGTGCTTATAGATATCTGATAATTCTAAAGCCCTCCACACAGTCCACAGATATACATAAAGAATAAAGTGACAGTGGTATTTCAGACTTCCAGAGCTTTGTCCATGTTCCCTCTTTGTCTTCACATTTTTTTTTCTTGGCTTCTATGGATTCTTGGCATCCTGACTCATCTGCTCCTATGTTGTCTAACTTCTCCCAGTTCCACGATTTGACTCTCACATTGTATCACAACATCTCATTTGGTTTACCAAATGAGCTTTACCTTAGAGTAATCTCCCACTGTGAATTACACACAGTTCTAGACCTTTTTCATTCTAACCTTGTAGATTAGGTTACCTCTCTACATAACTTGCTTCTGCTTATCAATTTAAAATCTGAAATTATCCTCTTACCCTCTGGGTTTTTCACTTTCAATCTACAGGCATCCTCACAGAGTTTCTGAAGAAACAAAAACCATTAAAATGAACTGTAGATGACAAACAGACCTTTCCTTAGCCAAGTAGACCTGAGAACTACATCATATACCAATTTTTAAAATACAGTGTAAGACCTATAAAATCAAAATTACTTCTGTAGAACAGACTTAATCCTGTTTTTTTAAAAAATGTTTTAATTGATATAAATGGCAAGAAAATAAGCAAACATGTAGAGTGCTTGAGAGTCTTATAGAAAATAATGCAGAGAGTAGAAAAGGCACTGCACACTTGTGTATTTGAATCTGTGTGGTAAACAATCATTGTTGCAAATTTTAAGTAAAAATCATATTTTCCTATAACTGTCAAGCGCTCCTATAATATTTGCAGTTTCATGCATGTTACTGTCTTTCTTTCCCTCATGATATTACATCTTTTGCACATTTAAGCCATGACCAATGATAACCAATAATAATCTCTGTCAGTCATTCTTCAGGCATCTGGCTGTTGTAATAAAAATGCCATGATTCCCCACTCAATCTCTTTTACAGTTCATATTCTTTTTTTATCTAAAGGGCAATGTAGAGAAAGAGAGAAAAATGGTGAAAGATACCAAGACAAAAATATGAATTTCAACAAATGCTCTTATCACTACCTTAGTCACCTAGCTCTGTGTATACAGAGAAGTCTATAAAGTTTGCAGCAACTCACTGAAACATTTAGAAAACATATCAATTATATTTAAAATCTCCTCCAGTATCTTGAAGAGCATTTTCATAAATCATCTCTTAGTAATCTTTTACTAAAGTATTCAGTAAGATCAATGCACTAATTGTCTCCCTGCTTCCTCTCAGGAAACAGGCTCCTATCTCCCTATGTCAGAGTCTCATCAAGTCTAGCTTCTGAATCAGATTCGTTTAGAGTACAGTGAACTATGCAGGCATTTCTACCCTAGGTCATTTTTAGCTTAGCCTGTCTGCCTTAAGTCGTATGATGGAATCTATAAAAAATTAGTTGCTTAAATGTAAAATTAATACCCGGGAATCCAAGCTGATCTTTCCCCTCTCTGTTGCAATAAGGTGACTACTTGAATAAATAAATAAATGGGAGGGAAAGGACAAACTTCCCAAATAGGAAAATCATAAATAATGCACATGGTTACCCTACCATCCTTCGTGCGGCACAGGGATGACAGGGCACCTCCCAAAGTCTAATTTATGACAGTGAGTGGGGGACAGTCAGTAACTTTCCAGTGTCTCAGCCCAGCGATTCAGGTGGGCATTAACAGTCCTTAGTCACACTGGTCATATGCATACTTGAAATGAAGATGTCATGTGGTAGAAATGACACTTTGTGTGTGTGGTTCCTTCAGTGATCTACAAGCTCAATAGTCCTTTTCCTGAGAAAACACTAGACAAATACCCATAATGAGGCATCCTGTAAGAAATATGGGAGCAGTACCCCTAAAAACTGCCAAAGCTATCAAAAGCAATGTTCAGAAAGTGTCCCAGCCACCAGGAGCACCAACACTCATGCAATCTAAGTGTGATGTGGCAAACTATGTGGCATTTTGGTACAGAAAATAGTAAAACCAATGGAAATCTGTGGACTCCACTTAATGAGTCAAAATTGTTCTTTAACAAATTTATCATAAAAATGTAAGATAACAATAGTGGGAAATGAATGCAAAATATTTGAGGACTTACAATATTGTCCTTTTTTTTCTATAAGTGTGAAATTAGTTTTTAAATGAAAAGATATTCAGTTGCTCATATAATGTGAACTATAGTGTTTTTGGACCATCCACTTCACCAATCAGAACATCACACATAAGTTAGACTTATAGTCACAAACTTAATCATACAAAACTATATTTAGTGTTACTTCAGTTTTACAAGAAAGAAGTATTTACTTCTTCCCAGATGAGCAAATCTTATTCAATTTATCTGGATGACCATAGAAATCACTTTGTCCATCATTGATTTGTGATAACAGCACACATAACGGATGACCCCAGAAAGTATGCTGCTTTTTGTTTTTCTTCTGACTCATCCAGAAGTTATTTTTCTTTTTAAACTATGTGTTTAGGGAGAAAATAAGATTTTGAGACCAACAATTGCTCACCACTGCTCCAAGGTGATGTTCTGCGAGTCAAAGCTCCAGGGTGAGAAACGGAATACAGTTTTTAAGTTGGAAATCAAAGTCACCGACTACACTGACGTTACTTAGGCCAATAGGTGATGAGGATCAGTTTTCCAGGAAGGGGTCTTTACTGATTATGTCAGATGTCCCCTCAGGATGGTGGTGCCCATGGCCATTTTTTAGTGCGTCACATGTGTTCCGTTGATAGCTAACCAGGAACCCATGGTAAAATTCTGCATCTGGGTGCCCGTCAGTCTCTGTTTTTCAATGTTTGACTCATAAATAAAAGCGCTTATCATCAGTTCATGTCCTACAGAGAAGCTTTTGTTCTTCTTCTTGTATTCAGCACCTATATCTGCTTTATAACATACAGATGCTGCTTCCGTTGATTTAGTTTTCCCTGTGCTTTGGGTCTGGCGTGGAGACCATACTTTCCCCATGGGACATTTGGAACACATTCTAGTCTGCGTCAAGCCACCAGCTCTGAAATCACAGTTGTTTGATGTGCTGCAGTAAGGTGACCTCTTTTACAGACATAAACATTTCTGAGAAGTGTGTAAGAGAAATGAATTACAAATTACAAGGTAGGGAAGAAAAAGCAAATCCTTGGTTTTTATTTTTTTTTAAGGAAATTTAAACTTTGTCCTTATTAAGAACAGTCATGGAGTTATGTTCTAGGAAACTTTGACAGTTCCTTCTCCTGAACATAGTTTTATTTGAATATAGCTAAGAAAGAAAGAGGTAAAATGTTTTGATTCACGAGAACTTCATGTGATAGGAAAAACCCAAAGTTATTGAGAGAAATGTTAAATGAGACCCTGAAGTTTATGAAAAGTCCTTAATATCCTTGTTTCGCCTAATTTCAGAGCCAGTTCTAAATTCTAGAGCCAGTTCTAAATTCTAGAGCAAGATCTAAATTCTCTGTGAAGATCCCCGTGTTAGAAGAACAAGTTAAACAGAACACCATCTAGAATAGCAATAAATTATTAAAATATTGGGAATTAAGGATTCCACAGAGCAATTGTAGAGTGCTGTTTCCCTTTAAATGCTGAACCAGAGTCTGACGGTTTATAATATCATTATTCTGTCTTAAGAGGAGGGTTTTTTTTTAAAGTGGAAAACTTGAAAATACAGGGAATTTCAGAGTATCATGAACACTATCATATTATGGACTATCAGCATTCTTATTTGGATAACAAAATACAAAGTCCTCAGAAACGCAATTAAATATCAAACTGTCTAGATATATGCACTGTTTTTAGTTCTGTCCAAAGTGATAACAGGGTGAGTGTTTTGATTTTGATTTTCCTGTTTTCCTTTCTCTAACATTAGCTATAATTCAAATCAATTCATTGAATGACTATGACCATAAAATTAACCTATGAAAATTTGAAATTGTTTTCTAAAAACAATTTAATGCAGTCATCAACCTCTGGACCACAAAAATTTTTACAAAGATAAATTTCTCCACAAGGATAAAATAATTAAATATGTATTTATGACTATATCCCAAAAAAAGAAAATATTTGCTTTTTGTAGTTATATCAAGGAAATCATGATACTGAAAAATATTTATAGAATTTAAATCATACCATTACTTTCCTTCTACTATTTTGTGCTAATGAATATAAAAATACATAGTTATCACAGTTCTGTTACATATTCTTGACTAGTTGGACACACACATGTCCAAAGGCAGTATTTTAAAATTGTACAGTCTAACTCAGTAAAGTTTCATGTTCCCAGTGATTTCTTGTCTTTCTATTTAGGCTTCATGATCATCTATAATTACTGTACTTTCTCTTCCTATATTGCAGTCAGTAGAATAAATTTCTGTGAACATTAAAGGCCAGAGAGAAATGGCATTTGATATCAAAGAAGGTATTTTCCAAAAGTGCAGTGCATGATGTGAACAAATTATACTGCATTAAATATTTTTAACTACTTTTATCTTAATCCAGTCCTAAAAATATGCATGTCCTGAAAGCAGAGACCATTACTAGGAAACAAAAAATGTCTGCATGCTCTTGGTAGCTAATAGTGTGCAGCTTGCAAACTGCTGAAGTTCAGGAGGATTGTGGTGTCTTCGTTTAATACTGTTGCCACACTCAGTCAACCATTAAATAAAAGTTTCTGAAATCCTGGTATCTCCTTTTATTCTTTTATTTTTAATTAAAGCTGCAGAGAATCATTGATTGAAATGTCTTTTATCCTCTTACTGCTTTTCTTTAAAAATAAATGTTACCTCAGTCTCTTATACTCCTTAATCATGAATGCAAATAAAATTCAAAGTGTAATCAGCAGCTGCTGAATGAGAGCACTGAGCACACTGGGTTGCCATGGAAACCGTGAAGTCAGCCCTTGACCAGACAAAGAATAATACCTGATGTGTGTGTGTGTGTGTGTGTGTGTGTTCGTGTGCACATGTACATGCATGCATGGTTTATGTGTGCATGTGTTTAGCAACAATTTACAAAGAACAACTGAAAATATTTCACAGTAATTTTACTAACAACATTGCTCATTTTTTAGGTATTTAAGTCAAATGGCAATTGGTAAGTTCAGCTATTGCATTGCATTAGTAAGAGATTGCTTTTTGTTTGAGACAGGATAGTCCTATCCAGGATCAAACTACAAGTATGAAGACAGCATTATCAAACCACAAGTGAATACTATGAAGAGTGAATGCCTTCCTCTCCAAACAAATAAACAATTAACATAATTATTTTGTCTATTATTGCTATAATTATCTTGTCTTCACGTCTCCAGTCGACGTTGCAGCATTTTAATTTTATTTTCACCTGGGAAAGAATTAGCTCTTGTTCTAAGCTGTCAAGGAAATGCATTGTAAAAACTTTTAAAATGCTGAATATAAAGGTCATCCCACTGAGGAATTTTCAGCTGTGAGTAAACACAGTCAGAGGAAATAGTGTTCCACATCACTCTTATTCACCACTAATGTAGTTTTAAATGGACTGGCACAACATTTAGGTATCTTAATTTGGCATGTTTAATGGCCATTAGAGGTGATGACAGTCTGATTAGAACCCAACTGTTAGGGATAGTTTACTAAGATTCATCCGTGAGTCTGTATCAATAACAGAAAATATAGCTCAGGTCTGCCGCTGCTGGTTTTGTTCTATGTGATCAGTACCTTGGCAGTGAAACATACTCTTGATTAATAAGAAATAAAGGCAGTTGCGTTTGCTGGCAGCGAGTCTGAAATTAAGTTTGGGACACGTGGATAGACCATATGCCAGTTGCCACAGGGATGGGGAAGGTGTTTGATCTCTCCTCTCCGGGCCCCCTTCGCTGAGAGGCCCTCCCGCTTGCTTCTCTCCCCGCACCGCGTCCTGCCAGGGCAGGCTCCTTTTTTATCAGGTGCTGTCTTCATCAGCTGTGCAAGACAGGTCATTTTGATTCTCTCAGTTTTCCAGCTGAGGACCAAGAAGCACAGAGAGTTCAGAGACTTCTCTAAGACCGCGGAGCATGTTATTGACAGGGAAGAAATTAGAATTTCCTTCCAAAAGGAATGACTTTCAAAGAAGATTGTATTTTTTTCTGACTCGATAAATTTGGAATTAAGTGCAGAGCTTGGCGAGAAGATTCCTAATTGAAGTAAGATACAGAAACAGCATTCCTATGCGTTTACAGCCTGATATACTTTCTTAAAACCATAAAATCTGCCTCAACTAACAGTTATGTGGTCAGCGACTGATTTGCACCCCCCACCCCCACGCACAAAATTTTCCTTCACTCATATGTCCAGTTTTTCTTCTCATCATTTTACAGGCAGCCTCTTTGCTCCCTCCGTGTGCTTTATTGTTCCATCAGTGCTCTCCCTGGTCCATCCCAAGCAAACTTGGCAAACATCCTGTTCTCACTGGGTCTACACGGCACATTTTTCAAAGTCTGGTTTAGTGGTTGCTCATGATATTGCATGTATGTTTGGTGGGTATGCTGTGGTCACCCACTGTTCAGGCTAAAATTTTGGACAGCTACTTTTCTCCTCGTTAGGGGCCTAGACATGCTAGAGTTAAGGTCCACTGAAAACTGGTAAGTGAATAAACTGAATATGGCGCTCCGCAGTGAGTAGCAGGCATGCATATTAAAGAAAAGGTTACTGTTGCTAAAAAAAAAATTAAGGAAGGTAACTGTTTTATATTTGTGTAACTAAAGAGAACCTTAAGGTGATTTAACCAAAACAAAATTTAAGATCAGTGCCTTGACTCAAGTAACTGAGATGTCAAAGGCTAAACTGTTGCATCATATTAACTGTCTGAGTTGGGGAGCGATCTTCCTCTGGAGAGAAATGAGGGAAACTAAAGAGAGGTGGACAGGATGGATGCTTGCTATTATAGTCCCTCTGCTATTCCTCCAGGACCAAGTAACACAATGTTATATCCGTCCATCCTACTACACTCTGCCAATGTGCATTACTTTTGGAAGTTTCAAAAATCTTTTAGCTGGTCACTTCCAGTTATACCAGTTTGATCATGTAGCAGAAGATCTAATTGTTACCACAATGGGGCCCCGAGGATAATTTCACATTATTTTAAATTTTTTTTCTCTTTTATATTATACAGAATGGATTTTTGGAAATAACTTCAAATCTTTACCTGAAAAGGGTGGTGGAAACTCAGTCATTTCTTCAAAATTCCCTAGACAAATGCAAACTGAAATAAACAAACAGCAATAGTATGGATTCTTATTACATTAGGACATTTTCCCCACTAATTCTTCCTCGGGGCCTAGCGGCTGAAGATATTTCAATAGGACCGTTTCTGGTTGATGTGGTAATGGCTTTTAATCCACACTTCAATCCTTTATCTATGTGTAAGACAGTTAGGAGGCAGTCTTATTACTTTGTTTTTCTTTATCTTCCATTTCTGCAAAGCAGAGCAAGGGTGTGTGAACCCCACAAGTTGCCTGGTGTTCTCATATATTCACTGCACAAACATCCACCCCATCTCCAGCAGCAGTGCTGCTGCTCCATTTCCAGGTCCCACACTCACAGAAGGGTAAAAATTAAAGCAGAAATAAAAACCCTTAACAACTGATAACAAATTTGATAGCTCAAGAATTGTTTACACTTTTTCCACAGACAAAAATATAATACATTTGACCTAAAATGACCTGATGGACTTTAATGATTCACTTTAAGTTTCAAATAATTTTATGAAATAAACTGATTTCTAGTGCTATATTTGTCCCAGGGGTAAGCAAACCACAGGCATAAACTTATAATATTTGAATAATAGGTTTAAGGGTTTTTTTTATTTCATTTGTTAAATAAGACCAATGGCATGTGAGTAGTTTACAACCTCTTGCTAGTGTTCAGCTGCAGGCTGTAATAGTCCTTTGTTTGTAGTGTAAACCATTTTCAAACAGAACTGCAAAAGAGCCCCTTCGCCCTCCTCTGCTCTCCAAGTTCACACTCTTAATTTATACCACGCTGCTTTTCTGAACTCTGCTGCCTTAATGATGCCGTTGTCTTCTGCACTTGTTAAGGTCCCAGACAGGTTTATATGTGATGCAGTGACATCTTTATCTCTCAAAGTAGTTTGGAAACCTGCAGGGATGTGGAATTGCTACAGATGGACCGTTATGCAAAATGGAGTACATCAAGCCTCCCCCAAACTGAAAAAGAAAAGTATTTTGGAACATTAAGGCAACATATGTTCAAGCCATAGATGTTGGTTTGTGGGGGTCAGATTTGCTCATGGACTGTTTTCTGTTAGCAGAGTAGAGGCCGCTGACCACAAGGACTTGTTTATGACTTTATTAGGTCTGCACAAAGAGACCTGCTGATCAGTTACTTGATTATAAACCTCCTGTTCTCAAAGGAAATAATGCGGAGGTCAAAATCAGCCAGAACTTGATTGAAATAAGAATATAAATGCATGACTAGGAATTGCACCTTAATGCTGAGTAAACAAAAAAAGTCAAATGAAAGAGTAACATATCTGAAAACTCCACTGAGACTGAAACAGAATATTCTAAATAGAATCACCTGAACTTTCAAAGTAAACAATGAGAACAGGAGCCTAGATTATACTACTTCAGTTTCTAACAACCTGTTTCCAGTTATACTTACAACACTTATCCTTATTTAATTACTGATTACTAGGGATTCATTTATTTACAGAAACTCTTATAGGATGAGCTGAAGTAGGAACCATGAGCTTTCAGTGTCACCCATGATGAGAATACAGCTTATAAGGCAGAATGAAGACCGTGTAAGTAGCTCAAAAGTGACAAAAAATAAGGAAAAAGATAGTAGAAAGGGGAGAAAATTGGATTGTAGAGCTCGGTACTGATAGTTTTTATGCAGTTGCTCCGAGTGTAAACTCATTAGATTAAGCTGACAATAAAACAAACTTTTATGACTATTAACTACTTCCCTTTAAATAACAGCACAAGAACACATAAAAGCATAGCAGGATGGAGATAAGACATTTTAAGTCCTATAAAAACTGCGTTTGTTCATGGTGTGTACGTACTTCCCACTGACCTCAAACTGTTGGTAGATTACTTTTCTAGAATCAAATATGGATATAGTGAAGAAAACACAGAATGTGTTATTCCCAAGTTTACTGTTTATTGCCTAACTACTGAATCTTGCATGTTTTCAGCGATTTAAATGGAAATACTTGATAGTATATGATAAGCAGAATCATGTCATCTTTCTTTTAATTTCTTCTAGATAAAACAGAGTATCTGTTACCAGCATTGCTAAAAAAGAAACTTTGTCTGAGTTTAATATACTGGACATGATTTGATAAATTTTAAGTAAAAGCATTTTTCAGTTTTGCGAAATGTTGGTACTAAAATTAGTAATGGATATAAAAACAGGAAATAATTAAAGAAGAGGCAGCTCAGTGTAATTGAAGAGTAACTTAAGAAGAGACCAAAGCAATGTGCAAAGATTACCAAATCTATAAAGTACATATGTGTTTAGAGGGAGATTTCTTAGTATATTTGTTCAATATTAATCACTGCATCTTAATATAAAAATAATATTTGTATTTAATAAACACATGTTTCCCTGTTCCTGTTTCAGTTAGTAAATCACTTGACAGCAAGAAACATCATGACCTATAGTAACATAAAAAATAAGGGCATGTACTATATAGAACAAAAGGTCTAAAGACACTGCAGTGGCAGACAGAAACACCGAAATAACACCCAGGTTTTGGAGGCAGATTTATTTTACATCAAGGGACACTGATTTAGATAATTCCCAAAGTATTGGGCACCAAACGCTGGGGGAGGGAGGTTTTTATGGGACTACATGAAGGGAGTACAGAGGTAGAGTATTTGGTTGTCTTTCATTTGTTCATATAATATGTATCATAGTAACCAGCTGTGCATTACAGCGACCAGCTGTGAAAGTAACCAGAACAGCAATAGGAAACTATTTAACCTGGGCAACGCAGAAACTGTGACTGGCTGGGGTAGCCATTTTCTATGAAACTGCATTCCAGAATTTGCTTCTGTGAAGCAGAAAAGGTTCCCCAGCATTACAGCAAGGATTCACCTTGTCATACGACCCTGCTGCAGGGCAGGACTGAGATCAGGTGGGCAGGAGCAGGGTGGGAGACGGAGAGGGGGGACACCGTCTGCATGCGCCTGGCTTCTCCTAACAGGGTCACTGACCGCGCAGAAGACTTCTCCTTCTCACTGGCTAGGACTGTGTCTGTGAGCAGTCCTAGTTGTGAAGCGTAGAAGCTTTGCATTGAGTTAAAATGTTCTCAAAGTTTATTTGAAATCCTATGTGAATCTTAAAATTTAATAACACGAATGACTAGACTACGAAGCTAACAACAAGCCCTAGGTTTAATTCAGTGAATCTCCTCTCAGGCATTACTAACAGAAGAAAAATTAACATATTTTTAATATCAAGCCAATTTTAGAGTATTTGATGATCAATATTGTGAATAAATCACTGGGATCATATATATAATATATATATATATATATATATATATATATATATACACATATATATGCTTCAGAATAACTACATTTCCTACACTTTGCTTAGCACTCACTTCTATGAGAATGTCTTAACTTTTCTTTCTGTTTAATCCTATTTTCCTACACTTGTTGCTCTAAAGTCGAGGAATGTCTATACGTATTTGTCATTATTTGGTTTTATTTCTATTTCAAAGAATTCCATTACTGATAGTCAATAAACTTGGCAGCAAAACTATGGATTTTTAAAAGTAATTCTTGAGTTCTCTTGGAATTGGTAACCAATAAGCCCTCTGGTATGTGTGTGTGTCATTGCTCTTTAAAGCATACTATAGAGTTCTTGCTCTGTATCAAGAAATAGAAGAGTCTACCAAACCCATCCAGTTCTCTGTGACAACAGTTTTCTTTCCTAGTACATACCAAATTTCTAAAAGTTCTTTAAAGTTCTTAAAGTTTCTTTAAAATTTTCAACACTATCTGTTGTAATTGAATTGTTTAAAATCAAACAATAATTAAATAGCAAAGCTCCTAATTTAAAATATCTTTCATTTGACTCCTTTCAAATAAGTGCTCTTCTTTACCCAGATAATTTAGCGCAAGTCCATAATATTAAAATACCTAAATATGAAAGAGATTGCCATACCCTGTTTGCTTTGATAACAGTGTTAGCAATACTCACTGCAGCAAAAAGACAATGTATTTAATCTGTCCTGGCACCATATAATCACTTGCACTGCCCTGGAACACACTGAAAAGATGTCCGCTTGCAGGATTTCACCTGGAAGTACATTCTATCTCTGGAAACACCAGGAGCTCTCAGTAATTTGAGCTTTCTGAGGAGCAGATAGATATAATGTAAATACATCAATCAGGTTAATGCAAGGAACACTCTTCTATTTGATAACATTTGATGTGCAGATCGGAAATGCAGAAATATAATTAAGGCAAATGAGCATAGCATGTTAATATTCCAGTCTGGAAAAGTAAAGGTTTTTAGGATTTTTTTTTCAAATTTTACTAACGATTAGGATGAAAATGGAATTGTTTGGAAAAATGAGAAGTCTTATTTCAGACTAAGACCAAACTTCCTGAATTTTCCATGACAGTCTTTCGGATATAGTTAATTGAACAGTTGCTACTTGCACTGTAAGGTGTTTAACAGCATCTGTAACCCACTGACCAGTGACCGGTGCCTCCTTCACATTTAGTTTGGTATTAAAAAATGTCTCCAGGCATTATCAAATGTCCTCTGGGATGAAAAATTGCCCTTGGATAAGAACTACTGGAGCAACTGTTGAATCAAGTTATTTTCATTTTTATGACAATTCATTTGGACACTTTAATATTATGAGATGTGTTAGAAACAACATGTCTTTAGTACTATGAACATGACAAATAGTTGTTTAACATTTTCTGACAATAATTGCTTAAACATATATTCTATGTTACATAAAACAATAAAAGAAAGAAACATTTCTGTGCCAGAAACTCTCCAATTTTTTCTGTTCTATTATTCAAGTATAATGTTCTCTCATAAAAATTCTTAGAAATATCTTTCTAAACTATAACCTCATCATCACTGGATAAGACAAGATCACTGAATGTATAAATGTGATGCATATATAGGTTATATCTTTTTCTCACACTATCTAGATCAGTACTATCTTTAATATTTTCACACAGAATTCAAGATGTGAACAATCAACTTTTAAAAAATCTTTATTCTTCATTCAGAAATTCTTTCCCCTTGCTTTTTGTTTAAATTACAAGCAGTATAAAGTTTATGCTTAGTCAAAGCACAGCAAGATGTTTTGATGGGGAGAGTTTGCTTTGGCATGAGTCCTGCTGTTTATTTGTAAACCTCCCCGTGTATGCAATTTGACAGCATTTACACTCCCCACTTAATGAGTTAGCAGCCGCCTCAATCCCCTGGGCCTCAGCAGTTAGGAGCTGTGTCAGTGTAAATTGTCATAGTTACATTGACTTCATTTGCTTTATCCAGAAGATAAAAATTGATTCCTCAAATTGTAGGGAAATCAATGTTTCTCTAATCATTGATCAGTTCCTTCCACCTGTGCATATAGTACCTCTCTGCCTACCTGCTGCCTCCCTACAAAACGAGGTATTTGAGTACAAAGGAATGCTACCCTGCATTAGTTGTTCAAAGATTCAAATATTTGGGTTGACAGACATTTACCTCCAAGGCCATTCATTTTAAAAGCTGGTGTCAGCCTCTGTAGACAAGCATAATTATGTAATGAAGTGGCATGACATTTACGTTAACCGATGATAATTATAATTGCACAGGGCCACTGGTGCTGAGAACCAACTGGAGACGGCAGGTAGTAATAAGGAATCTTTAATTCTACACAATATGGTTTTTCAACAGGCATATTTTGCTGAGCTAGGTGCTCACGATATGTGTGGCTACTTAGTTACCGTACTGGATAGATTTTGACAAGCTTCCTTCTCCAATCAGCTGCACCCTAGTAACCTGTGAATACAAGGTTTATTTGTGAATACTGCATACCTACATTAAGCAGTCTAGTTAGACTAAGTACAACCTGCAAAAATGTTCTTAGATATAAACGCCTTTCCTAAGGACTCTCAGCTAGGTAATAGCATTGCAGTGTTTATTACGGCCTACTGTTTAAGTGACTGAGGTAACTACAGTTTAGCTTTAATTCTTATCTTCCAAAAGACTATCCTCAAATCTAACAAATACTATTTTAAAGAGTATTTTGTCTAAAATCTTCCTACTAATATAATATCAGAATAATGTACACTTAAATTAAAACTATGCCTTATATGTAATTTGGGTATATATAAGTCATTTGATAATATGTTCAATTACTAATGGGAATATGGGTGCTTATTATTTTTTGTTAGTACTTTATATTTTCAAAAATTGCAAAATGAAACATGAAGGGAGTACAAGAAGAATTAGTCTATCAGATATAAGTGAAGTTGTACTTTGGTCTACACAAAGACACACACACAGAGACACACGTACAGTCACTTCTGACTAGACCTGAAGATCACAGTTGATGCATTTATCAGAGACCATGCTATATTTCCTCTGACAATGTGAATATAACATTGGGACTAAAAAATCACACATTATTTTTGACTCAATTACTCTCAATTTTTTTTTTTGTTATAATCTGTTTTTTCACACTTGGAAAAAATGCAGCTAAAATCTCTCAAAGGTACTTCAGGCCTCAAAAGAGTTTTTTCCCCATTTTGTATTTTGTTAAATTAATCTTTAGGTAGTTTCAAGGTTAGTTCAGCGGTTTGAACTCTTGCAAAGTGAACAAACTTGGCCATGACTCCATAAAAATAGTTTTTTTATTCAGAAAACAAGGCAGTTCTCCTATCAGTTCTGCATCTTAATAGAGAGTTGGCTTTGATTTAACATTACTCTCGTTGACCCCTCTCTTTAAGAATTTAAATTAAAGTTCCATAGATCTAGGAAAGGAGCAGGTTGCTGGAAGAGTTTGCCTTAATACAAAATCAGCAGTTGTGCCAACGACATTAGTATTCAAAGTGAGTAAACACCACTGTGACTGCAGGGAGATGACTAGCCCTCACCAAGGGTCTCCTCCAGCAGGGCTGATGGTCCTGCTTTCCGAGACTCCTTTACTAATACAAAAGGTTTCCTGTGTGACAGAAAAAAAACTGGAAAAACGGTACCATAAGATTCATGAGGTGGAGCGCATTTTCAATTTGGAATTATGATGATCTTATCTTACCTGTAATTAAAAGACATCAACATCAGGATGCATATATGTCTTCACTCACATATTGTAATTAATACTATAAACCAAGGATTCTGTCCCAGCAGAATCCTTAATGGACATAGTCTAGAGAATTATGTGGAGAGGATACATACTTCGTGATTGTCAACTTCATAGTAAACATTGGGATAATTTCTTCAGAGTAGCAAATCTGTAATTAATTTCTCCTAACTCCTGGTGAAGAAAACATTTTCCTCCCACTTAGCCTAAACATTAATATGTTTAAATTTGTAAAGTAAAACATAAGACATGATTTCAACTGATGCTTAGGACAAGGCTAATTGTTCCCCATCCACTGCAAAACTTACAGGTGCTAGTATTCATTTTTCTAATAAAAACTGGGGGAGTAAATACATTTTAATTTTTATATATTGTTTGCATTTCTAATTTAATGACTAATAGCAGTAATAGTAGCTTGCATCTTTCATATTTTACTGTATCTAAACTAGCCTCTAAACACCACTAACTCTATTTTGCAGAAAGGTAAACTGAGACTTGCAAATATTATTTAGGCTTCTATTCCCCCTTAAAACTTTTAAGTACAAAAATATGTTCTACTTACAACACAATATTATTGTTTCTAAACACATGTGGTTAACAGGAGTGGAGCTGTTCTCTCAAGGTCCAGTATCAAGGTAAATAACCTCAGCAATATATCAGTGATATATGTTTGTAATTATAATATTTACTATATGCATCATATATTTGATATGTTTGATATGTTAAATCCAGCACTAGATACTATAGAACATTGATATGCTATCACAATTATGTTTAAATACAATATTATCTAGCACATAGTCTTATATTTTTGCATCATTGTTTATAAAGAATGAATTTAATAATAAAATTTTTCAATGTAATTCTCTCCTTTGTGCATTTTTCTTTTTCTACTTTGCATTAATAAGATGCCACTATTATGCTTTAAGCTGTGAAAATATAAGCAAACTTTATAATTTATAAATTATAGCTGCAGAATTATAATTTTAGAAATTAGCTCATTTCATATCAGTAACCATGTGCTCCGTGCCAGAAGCACTAGTTAAATTCAAAGCAAGTCCTGTGGAATGCTGTATATCTCACTACGCATTCAAATGCCTTTCTAGCTTTTCTTCCTTTGCCCAGTCTCCTTGGCTAATAGGCGAACATGACTACAGAGTGAGTGACTCTGCACTAGTTTGATCAAAATAGGAAGCATACAACCTGTAAATTTCTAAGTGAAGATGAGATTTCCCCAACCTTCAAGGTCTTTCTCCCTGAACCAGAAATTTTTGTTCCTTATGTCTAAAACTTGAAAGGAATGAAATTGATATCATTCTCAATAAATTTCTACCACATTTTCAAATCTGGTGTTATTTTAAAAATACTTTAACACTGATTATTTTTGGCATGCAATCGAAAGCTGTGCAGGAGAGATAAGAAGGAGACAAGGTAAAAGAGGCCTTAAATGAGGGCATGAGAGAGCTTTATAGGTATGCACCAGCTCTCAGCGAGAATAAAGAAGTTGAACTACTTTATCAGTTTTGACTGGAGGTGGAGTTTGGGAGGTGGACAAAATGACATATTAACAGCTGATTTGAAAGAGCATCTGCTTGTGTAAAACAGGAGACAGAAAGATTTACTAGGGGCTGGGGGTGCAGGCTTTGGTGATTGTGGGGTCTTGGGGTTGGAGAGGGCTCAGTACACCTGCAAAAATGGAGAGGGAGGTTTATTTCTTGAAGGAGAACATAGAAGTTACTGTTGGAGAAATAAGCTGTTTCTCTGGGTCCTTACTGAATTGGGCGGGTGACATGTTAGAGATTGCTAAGGCCCAGGCAAACAGAACCTATCAAACATGTATCTTAAAGATGTTTCATTTTAGTGATTTAGCTGTTTGTTTTTATGTGATTATCGTTGTCTTAAAATTTTCCATAATGAGTCCATTGAACAACAAACTCATTCCATGTTGATTTCGCTACTTGTTGCCAATATCAAATCATTCTCTTCCTTGTATTATAAATGAAATGATGCTCTCCAAAAGGAATTTAACATTTTGAGAATGGCAAACAACTACTACAAACATTATTGCATTAAAAAATGTAAAGTAAAAATGGAAATCTAGGAAGAAAAAGTTTGTGATACTGTTAATAAATTTTATTTTTATTTTTCACTTCAAGTACTAAATCCAAGTAAGTTCTAGGATTTATGATAGAAATTCAACTTCTTTGAAAATTATACTGGAGATATCATGCTTAAGAGAAGGTCATATTTAAATATTGATCTCAAAAACCAACAAGTCCGTGGGTCATTGGCATTGGTTTCTTTTAATGCAGTCTCACTATCTGAGCAAGGTGTTTCAGTGTCACAGTTGGTACAAGTTTCCTTATTCACAATGAGAAAATCTTTTAAATCGATTGCTTTGATTAGCTGGTTCCTGCGACTGTATTCCTCTAAGGGCCAAAGGAGATGTGCGGTCCTTCGTTATAACTGCCATAGTAGCTATATGCAGGTGCACCATGAAAAACTAGTTTGAGCTCTTGGTCTTCCTATACCCTATTTTTTTAAAAAATTAGAATTTAAAAACAATGGCTGACATTCACGGTGCACGCACAGTATATCAAGCGCTTCCCTGAGATGTGTTTGTTAATCAGTTCTTATTGGAATCTTCAGTGATGTGTATGTATTCATAGCATGTACCCTTTAACGGTGAATAAAATAAGATCCAGAGAGACTTAGAAAGGTTCCTAAATCCTACTGCTAAACAGCGTACAAAGCATAATTAAAGCCAAGACATTCTAGTTTTAGAGCATATGCAGCTACCCAGGCCACTGGAGAACACGTTTTATTTTATCATACCATCACCGTATGGCTTTGTTCTTCCTCCTGCTTCGTATCACATGTTCCAGAGAAAGCCAATGTGGGACAACACTAAGATGTAGGGGAAAAAAGCAACATGGCAACTTGACATTTGCTTCATCTCACTGAGACAATGAGATGGATGCATAACAATGAGATGGATACATAACAATGGATGCCTATTTGAATCCAATATTTATTTATGAGACAAAACCTTTACTGAGTAACAGGCCATTATTTAGACAGGATAAGAGAGACTGTAATCACTATGCTTGGACAAACATGTGTCTGGAAAAAGTATTAATCATCAGCACTCACTGCTGGACCCGTAAATGATTGCATAGCTGTGTCAATTATAATTCCCAGGGCTCTATGAAATCTTCCCATTAGGCTGATACTCAACAAATGCTTCTTTGATTAATGCACTGAGCATTAAAGTATCAACAGCAAGGTTGCCCAGGAGCCTAGACATGGTATTCAGCATTTTAAATTATAGTTTCATCAGTCCTCCTTTGCTGAATTGACGGATTATCTTAGTCCATTTAGGTTTCTCAAACAAAATAGCCCACACTGGGAAGTTTGTAAGCAATAGAAACTTACTGCTCACGGTTCTAGAAGGTGGAAAATCCCAGATCAGAGTGCCAGCAGGTCTGACCTCCAGTGACGGCCCATTCCCCTGGGAGGCTTTTTCTGTCTACATGGTGGACGGTTAGAGCAACTCCATCACACTTCATTTATAAGGACATTAATTCCATTGACCCCAGCCCATTAGATAATGAGGTCCTGTCTTTTTAATGTCACAATCTCCCAAAGGTCCTGCCTCTTAATATGCTCATTTTGGGGGTTAAATGTCAAAGTAGGAGTTGGGGAGTGTTACGCATATTCATCCCATGGTACATATATATGGTTGCCCTTTTTAGATAAATTTAAGAACAAGAGTAGGGTTAACTGATGGTAGGTAGTCTGTTTTTCTAAAGCTGTCTTTCCTAAAAATAGATTTCATTGCTGAGACCCTTCCTCTGTATTCCAGAGTGCCTTTTTTTTCGCGTAAGTTATCAAAATCAATTTTTCCTTTATTTTTATGAATGAAATACATTTAAATATGGAGGCTGCACCAATAGGAGTGATTTTAAAATGATAGTCTTGTGAAGTAACTTAAAAGTCAGTGTGCTTCTTCAGCAAAAATGCTACTAGTTCAGATTGAATTAAATCAAATTACATAACAATGGATGCCTATTTGAATCCAATATTTATTTATGTGTTTTCTTTTAAATAAATGTATTGTCTATGTTTTATTAATATTGGATAACCATGCCTCAATGCAACTGTAAGAATGTTATAGCTTACTATTTTGCATCCTTTGGGCTTGTCCCTAATAACTGATTGACTGACTTAATACAGATTTTACTCTCCAACTGATTATGAACTTTAGAAATTATTGGAGTCAAAATATATTTCAAGAACCTTTGTTTAGAAGAGTAGAATCTTAATGTTAATACAAATTATAGTAAAGTCTGACTGTCCTATTGAAAAAGTACATTTAGATACATGTTTTACTTTATAACAAGCAAAAGTCTTATGAAGGGAATAGAAAATTAATGATCACTGCTTACTTCATAGGCATTTGTGGGATGAAAATTGATTTTAAAAGGTTTTGAAATGAAATTTCCAAAGTTGTGAGAAATGTAATTTTGTTAGTATACTGTGGATGAAATATTTCCCTAAAGTTGGAAAATCCAGCTACTATCAGAATGATTTCTATAGTTATCCTCTGTGGAAGAGTTCAGGGTGGTATGTCGCAGTAGATTTTATCAATGATAAAACATGACAATGTCTCATGGAACAACGTAAGGAAGAGCATGTCATTGTAAGGGTTGTTATTTCCAGAGATTGCTTCCTTGATACATACCCACATGAAACCTAATTTCTTTCCCAAAGTGGTCTGTACTGTCTTTAAAAATGGAAATGGAAACTTCCTGCAATAATGACATAATGTTAAAGTTTTCACTTTTCTTCTTTGGATAGTTTGAATGGGGAGAGAGAAGTTGTTAACATTGATAAGGTATGAATGTTTAATAATACATATGCACATTTAGAAGAAAATAGCTTCACTGTAACTACATACAATTTTCTTAGAAAGACTTATATTTGCACCCATCAGGGAAAAAACATCAGATTGTCTAAGATGCCAGAATATTTTTTAAAAGGCATTTTACAAATAAAATCAATTATACTATTTTCATTACAATTTTATAAGAATGTAGTGATTTTTCAGTGGTGTCCAAGATCAACACAGAAACAGGGAAATAACAGTATGTTTAAAAACATTTCTTATAATAAACCAGAGGTGGGTAAAATCTCTGGTGATTTAAAGAAGTAAAAAAATTTTCAGACCAAAATGTAACCAAGTTAGGATGTGTGGATCAGGGAAAGGGTTATTAATATTTTAGTATTAGCATTTTCATTACAAGTTTACAAGAATGTACTGATTTTCCAATAGTGTCCAAGATCAACACAAAAACAGGAAAATAAAAATACGTTTAAAAACATTTTGTTATAATAAACCATAGGTGGGTAAAACCTCTGGTGATTTAAAGAAATAAAAAAATTTTCAGACCAAAATGTAACCAAGTTAGGATGTGTGGATCAGGGAAGGGTTATTAGTAATAGAAACAAAGAGAAGAGGGGAAGAGAAAGATGTTATTCTGTCTCCTTAAAACCGTCAAGTCTAATCACTTTTAATGCATGAAAAACTGAAACTCAAAAGGAGAATCTGACTTTTGCCTTGGTGGAGCCCTTGTTGCCAAGTGAAGTAAGCCTAACCGCCAGGATTCTTGGCTGATCCCTAGGTCTCTGAATTACAGAGCTGATACATTTACCTGTGCTTTCTCTAAAAGCAACAATTCATGGGTCATGGTAGCAGTAAAAGAGGGCTTTTTATGCTAATATCGGTAGCTGGGGAGATCATCAGATGAGCCTAATATTTTCATTTTATACTTTCCCTTTGCAGATACACCATCTGTGTATGTTTAAGTGAATTACACACAAAGAACATTAGTGTCAGAGATTTAACTACAGACCTTTTCAATGGTGTGCACAATGCTGCTTTAAAAAAATCATGCAAGAGAAAGGAGCTCACATGACTCAGTGAAAAACTGCCTTTTCAAGAAGTTGTTACAGATTTTATGTGACACTTTTGAGGAATTTTCTCTTTTCACTTCATAATTGCTGCTAGCTGGGACCAAGTTAACTATGTAATAATGTTTTTGACCTTATGCACTGTAACATAGCTCTATAAGTACATTGACAGTTTTCCGCACAGAAATAGAAAAAATGCTTCTGCTACTATCTCAAAAGCTGTTATTGGTAAAATTAAAATACGATAAAAAACTGCGGATGGCAACAGATTGCTTCCTACCAGAGAATAAATCCAAGTGCATATTGTGCTATGTAACATGTGACTATCATCAAATTGTGATAGTGGGGATTGGTCCATGAATGCTGACTGTGATCTAGCTCTCATTGCCAACTGTGTGTCCCAATCCCATCCAAAAAGTCATTGATTAAGTCAAAGGTTGAACAAAAAATTAAAATTGTCTTGCAATGAATTGAAAAGAAAATAATGCTAGAACAATCATGAGGTTTGATAGGTTGCTATAAAATAAATAGAGCAAATCACCATTTTAGTCCATTTTAACTGAAACAAATTCCTCTGCCCGGTTTAAAATCACTTAAAACATAAATCATTGAAAAATTACTTAATGAAATAAAATTGTAGGCATTTTTAAAATGAATGTTTACAGACTAATAGCAGGAACAGACTACTTGATATATTGCTCCTGCAAAACTTTCCAAGAAGCACAGTTTCTAACAATGAATTGCATGTCTTAATGTATTACATATGTTACATTGACCCTTGAAGAAATATTTACTGAAGTATTCTGTAAGCCTAGAATATCTGAATTAAAAAAAAAAACAGATCTTTTCTCATGGAGCTAATGCATGCTAATCCTATTACAAAGAATATCAGTTTCTTCAAATAGTCTACACAGGGAATGCTAAATAACGCTTTTGCTAGGAAGGACAGTCTTCTCATTTTGGTCCTCTTACTGTTGTCGACTCCATTTAGGAATCTCCTTTATCAGCAAGATTAGGCCATTTCTGTAAGAAAGAAGCCATTGAGTGATATAAAATTGAGCCAATAAGGCCAAAAAAGACAGATATAGGACTAACCTACCTCACACCGTGTGCACTTGGAGCCGGGACTTTGTTTAGTGTCCATTGACTGACCTTATATTCACTGAGTGCCCACAACAGGCCAGCCTCTATTCCAGGTTTTGAGAATAAAGCACTGTGAAAACAGGCGGAGGTCAAACTGTTGTGTGAGTTATGTTAAGTTGAAAGAGAGAGTAAACGCAAAAAATAAGTAGGTAACAGTCAGATGAGAAGCTGGGGATGGTGGCGCATGCCTGTAATCCCAGCACTCTGAAGACTGAGGCAGGAGGATTGTTGTGAGTTCAAGGCCAGCCTGTGTTCCGTGAAGAGTTCTTGTCTCAAAACAAACAACAAGCAAACATGCAATTCGGATAGTAACTATTAGGGAAAAGATCTGGTAAGGTCAGGAGACAAGGATGCTACTGAGAGAGAGGTTGCAGAAACAGAAGACTAATAGTGGGGGAAAAGATGGAGATCTGTCTGGGTAAATAGATTCCAGGTGTAATAGATAGAAATTGGCTTCACAAAGATCACTTTTGCAAAATCCAAATTGGGGGAGCACTCCAACAATTATAGGAGGCTGGGTCAGAGTCCTGGCCAGGTCTGACGGAGCTTATGGAGGTTGGTTCAATATACAACACATCTCTATTCTTTTTTTTTAAAATCCTTCATCCCTTCCTACTTTCCTCCATCTTTTGGTTCCCTTCCCACTGAGAAAGATCTATTTCCCTCCTTCATATTATCTACCTTTTATTTTGCTCTTTATTTTTGCTACAAGTTTCTCATATAAGCAAAATGATGTCAAAATTAGCCTTGTGTGTCTTATGTATTTCACTTAACACTATAGTCTCAGTGTGCATTCACTTTCCTACAAATTACGAGGCTTATCTTTCTTTATGACACAGAAGTACTCCATGATATGTAAATGCCACCTTTTATTTATCAGTTGTGCTGCTGTAAACGTGGCTGTGCATGTATCACTGGAATATGATGTCTGTGACTCTTTGGGGGAAGATGACTAGAAGAGGAATAACTAGGCCAAATGGAATTTCTAATTTTAGGGTTTTTTTAGAAATCTCCATGTGGATTTCCATTGTGGTTGTACTAGCTGTATTCTGAAGGGCTGCTTTCTCCCTGCAGCCTTTCCACTGTTTGTTATTACTTGATTTTGGGATGGTGACCATTATTTATAGGCTAAGATGGGGAATGTCAGTGCTGTTTTAATTTGCATTTCTCTAATAACTGGTGTTGTCAAACATTTCTTCTTGTGTTCATTGCCCATTTGGACTTCTTTTATGAAGGATCTACTCATTCCATTTGCCCATTTTTTAAATTTTGGGGGTCTAACATTTTTTTTACTTCTTTATATATTCTAGATATGATTCCTATTTCTGAGATCACTGATAAATTTTTTCCCATTGTATAGGTTGGCTTTTTACTCTGTTGACTGTTCCTTTTGCTTTGCAGAGGATTTTTAGTTTAATATGATCCCATTTGTTGATTTCCACAGCTGTTTCCTGTGCAACTTGAGTTCTGTTCTGAATGTTGTCTCCTCTACCTGTGATTTGAAAAGTTTTACCTATCTTGTCTTCCAGCAGGTTAAGTGTTTCTGGTTCAATGTTTACTTGTTATAAATATTGTTATTTAGTTTATTACATGGTGGGAGAAATGGGTGTAGATTCAGTCTTCTGGATGTGGATAAGCAATTTTCTTAACATCACTTATTAAAGAGGTTGTCTTTCCTCCAGTGTGTGTTTTTGGACCCTTTATCAAAGATCAAATATTGAATGTGATTAAGAGTTGTTTTTGAGTCCTCTGTTCTGTTCCATTGATCACCACATCCATTTTTGTGCCAGTATCATACTGTTTTTGTCACATTAGCTTTGTAATATAACTTTAAGTCTGGTGTTTATGATGTCTACCACTTTACTCTTTTTAGCCAGAGTTGCTTTTTTTTTTTTTTTTTGGCATGGGGGATTGAACTCAGTACATTGCGCTTGCCAGGCAGGCACTTAAGTCACTAAGCTAAATCCCCAGCCCAACTTTTGCTATTCTTGATCTCTTCTGTTTCCATATGATTTTTAGGATTGTTTTCTCTACTTATGCGGAAAGTGCTGTTGGAATTTTGTTCATGATTATGGTAAATCTGTGTATCAATTTTGGAAGTATGGCCATTTTGACTACATTGATTGTGCCTATCGAGGGACAAGAGATATCTTGCCATTGTTTGATGCCCTTTTCAATTTACTTTTTCAGAGTTGTCATTGTAGAGACCATTCATTTCTTCATTTCATTCCTAAGTATTTAATTTTTCTTGGTGCTTCTGTGAATGATGTTTTCCCCCAATTTCTTTGTCTATGAATTCTTTAGTAGTATATAGAAATGTTACTGTTTTTGTGAGTTGATTTTGTATCCTTCTACCTTATTGAATTTGATTGTTAATTCTAAGAGTCTTTTGGTGGATTTATCTTTTGTGTAGGTAATAGCGTTATCTGAAAATAATGGTAATCTGACTACTTCTTTTCATACGCATATCCTTTTTATTTATTTTTCTTGCTAATGTTTGAAATACTATATTGAACAAGAGTTGTGATAGTGGACACCATTGTCTTGCTACTAATATTAGAGGAAATGCTTTCATTTTTACCCATTTAATATGATGTGGCCAGGAGACCTATCATATTGTAACGAATTAAGGTACAATCCTTCTATATCTATTTTTTCAAGTTTTTTATCATGAAAGAATTAACATCCATTTTTATTTAAAACACTTCCAGTGACTGTATTCCTTAGCAAACCAAAAGCATAGTTGATAAAGTTACAAGTTTTCATTTAATTATCAAATACTGCATGATTTCTTCCTAAGATCAAGTAAAGGATAAGGATACATGTTGTTACTGTATCTACTCAGTTTTGCAGTGGTGTTACCAGCCCATGCAATAAGACATAAAAAAGAAAGAAATGTCATGCCAATCAGAAAGTAAGAAAGAAATTGCTTCTATTTAGTGACAACATAATTGTCTATATAAAAATTTCTTCAGACTCTATGAAAGTGGAAACTAGGAAAAGTAAGTTTAGAAAGGCTTATGTTTCAAGAGCAAGATGCCAAAATTGATCTTTTTTTCTATATGCTGGCAATAAAATATTGGAATTTAAAAGTGTTATTCACAATACAATATGAATTATAAAGTAATTATGAATAAATTCAAAACAGAAAATGGAAAATCTACACACTGAATGTTATAAATTTTGATAAGAGAAACTCAAAAAGACTAAATTAATGAATTTCCTATAAAGGAACACTGGTTTTGAATTTGAAGACACCATATTGTTAATATGTCAGAAATGTGAAGCGCACATAGACACATAGGCTGCTGAAGAAATAATCTAGAGTATAAATATCACGATACTCAGAAAATATGTAATAAAAGGAAGATGTAGTAACAAGGTAGAGAATATAGAAGTGAGCAAAAAGAACACATTAGACCCAGATAATTAAAGATTTGTATCTTGTGGTTAGAATTTGGGCTTCTCTTGCAGAAGTTTTCAGCTTTTGGCTGTCTTATCCATTTTGGATTTTGAAGTAGTTATAGATTGCCCCCCAATTACCTTTTATTCCTCAACTTCCCTAATGTTAACTTCTTACGTGGACATAGAAAAATTATCGAGAACAGTCAAATTAATATTGGCATAGGATTTTCATTGAAACTTCATATATTGTTCAAAATTCAAAAACTACATTACTAGTAAGATGTTTGTTCTGTTCCCACATCTTGGCTAGGTTTCCACACTGCACTGGGCTGTCCTTTTTCTTTAGACTCCAACAGGTGATAATAGTTCAGTGGTTTGGCCTTTTGTTGATTATCTTCAAAATACAGAAATGATTTAATGAAATTAAAATAAAATATTCTTGTTTACAATGTGGATAATTAGAGAAAGGTTAAGCAAGTCAGCTATGAAATCATGCGAATGTTGGGAGTTTTATTAATTGTCTTAGGGATAGATGAGCTGAATGAAGAAATTAGCCTTGGATATTTACAGAAGACAATAGTTCTGACACAGAAGGTGGAATTGACAAAGCACATTAATCAAAATGACATGGAAAGGAAAGGAATAACAGGGAGGATGCATGTGAAAATTCCTTCTGAGTTTTCTCAGTGATATTTTGGATAGATGATAGTAATGGAGAAAGAAACATAAACTATTAGTTCTTCTCATGCTCTCTTCCTCTTACACAAAAACAGACACATTGTTCTCTGTGTCTCTTTGTCTTTATTTTCAGTTCTGGGGATCTAACCCCATGGTACTCTACCACTGAGAGCTGTTCCTGACCTTTTTGTATTTTTTCATCTAATGACAGGGCCTGAATTGCCCAGTTTAGATGAGAACTTGCCATACTCCTAGTTCAGCCAGCCTTCCAGAGTGATGGGCTATGGACGTGTCCACCACGCCTAGCTTATTCACTGTATTGCTGTAAAGGCATCTTATTCATATGTCTATAGGACAAAACTTGATGAAACAAAATATAATATGTTACCCTGTAGTGTTTTGATACCTGTATGTATAGCATGATGTTTATTGCTTAGACATATCTACCTCCTCAAACATTTGCTCATTTTTTTTATGGTGAAAATTTTCAGAATCTTTTTCCTTACCCTTTAAGAACAGTAATTTTAATACCCAGAATTTCTATAAAATGATGAGCAATGTTTCCGAGATAAGAATATAATATGGTCTTGAATATCTTTCTTGTCACAATTACCTTTAATCTTCACACTTTTCTATCTGTGATTATAGACATAAAATTTTATCAAATAGAACATTCTGCACTCTAGTTTCCAAAAGTCCAGTTGCTGTATGTCCCACGAGGTCATGGTCACTTATATAGGCTAAGAATGGGAGGCTCTAGTTTCAGATAAACTGATCATTTGGTAAGTCTGTTGGCTAGCCAAAGTTCTTTCTAAAGTTATTATGAAGCAAAACATTAGCTGACAATCTTGATGCATAATAATTTCTAATATTCTGAAAAGCTACATAAATTGTAAAAAAATTTAACATAAAAGAAGACTAAAGTTAGATACTTAACACATAATTAACAGATAAAGGATGATACTAAAATGCATATGCAAGTTTATTAATATACTCATTACATTATGATTCTTTTAAAATCGATTAGAACAGATGTTTGTTGATTAATTTTTACTTCATGATTTGAAAAGGAAACTGATTATCAAATACTGAAATATGTTTTTTTAATTTTTTTATTTTTAAAAAGCAAAACAGAAAAAAGGGTAGAAATATTACAGAATTTCAAAATAACAGTAAGGAAATCAAAACTAATTAATATATTAAACATTGTTATCTTAGAAATAGTTGCTGAAGTTACAAAATCAAAGCATAAAAAAATGAACAGACAATCAAACACTGATAGCACAAACTATTCTTTTGGATGAAGTAACAGAGAATTACTAGTATGCTTATCTGTCACACACTTAAACATACATATAATGATATACATATACATACCAACAAGTTATTCTTTCCTTTTGAGCACTTTCTTTCCTTTCATTTTTACAATATTTATTCTACATTTTGGATTGTATTACACTTTCAGTTTGGTATTATTGTTATTTATTTTTTACACTAGAGATACAATATGATATTTACAAATGTAAGTCTTATTTATTTCACTTATGAGGATAGTCTCAAGTTGCTTCCATTTACCTGTGAAAGCCTCAAGATCATCCTGTTTTATAGCTGAGTAATATTCCATTGTATGAAGATACTACGCCTTTTTCATCCATTCTGCAATTGATGGGCATTTTGGTTGTTTCCAAGATTTAACTATTACAAATTGTGCTGCTATGAACATGGGTGCACATATATCACTGTAACATGACCTTTTCAGTTTTTCTGGGAAAATACCCAGGAGGGGAATAGCTGGATTGAATGGAACCTCCTATCCTAGTTTTTTGAGGAATCTCCATACTGATTTCCATGTGGAAATGGTAGTGGCTGCACTCGTCTACACTCCCACCAACAGTGGAGCAGTGTTTTTTTTTCCCCGCAGCCTCTCCAACGTTTGTTACCGGTTGATTTCTTGAAGGCGGACATTCTATCTGAGGTGAGATGGAATCTCAATTCTGTTTTAATTAGCATTTCTCGAATGACCAGTGATGGTGTACATTTCTTCATGTATTTATTTGCCATTTGTATATCTTCATCTGAGAAATGCATATTTTGCAATGGGTCACTGAATTTGGGAGGCTTGATGTTTCTCAATTCTTTATATTTTCTTCATATATTCTTTATATCTTCTTTCTATTTCCTTTGTCTGAGGGACTGTTGGCTAAAATTCTTTCCCATTCTGTGGGTTTTCTTTTCAATTTGTTGCTGATTTCTTTTGAAGTGCAAAAACTATTTAATGAGATCCCAGTTTTTGATTCTTTGAAGTACTTCCCCTGCGGTTTGCGTTTTGTTCATAAACTCTTTGCCAACCCCTTTGTCTTCATGATTTCTCCCTACCTTGTCTTCCATCAGATTTAGTGTTTCTGTTTTAATATTTAGATCTTTGATCCCTTTTGACTTTAGTTTAGTGCATGGTGATAGGCTTGGGTCTAGTTTCAGTCTTGGGCATGTGGAAAGTCAATTTTTCCAGCACCACTTATTAAAGAGGCTATCTTTCTTCCAGTGAAGACGTTTGTCAAATATAATGTGGCTGAATGTTTTTGCAGGTGTGTTTGCATCTTATAATCTGTTCCATTGATCCTCAAGTCTATTTCTTTCAGTACCATGCTGATTTTATCACTGTGGCTTTGTAGTATAATTTCAAGTCATGGAGTGAGATGCCTCTTGCCTTGATTTTATTGCCCAGAATTGCCCTTGCTATTCTAGGTTTCTTCTGTTTTCAAATGAATTTTAGGAGTGTGTTATCTAGATCTGTAAGGTATGTCAAGGGCATTTTGATTGGGATTGCATTAAATCTGTACGATAGTTGTGGGAGTATGGCCATTTTCATGATATTGGTTCTTCCTAACCAAGAGAAAAGAATGCATTTCTATTTTCTAATGTCCTCTTCAATCTTCATTTTTAGAGTATTATAATTTTCAGCATATAGTTATTTTACAGTCTTTGTTACATTGATGCCTAAACATTTCTTTTTTTTTTTTTGGATCCTATTATGAAAGGTGTTATTTCCATAATTTCTCTCTCAGTGAGTTTGTTGTTTATGTACAGGAATGCTATTGATTTTTGAGTGTTGACTTTGTATCCAACTACACTGCTGAATTTGTTTATTAACTTTAGTAGTCTTTTAATGGAGTTTTTGGGGTCTTCTCTGTAGTGTATCATGTCATCTACAAATAGTGATAATTTAACTTCCTCCTTTCCTATTCTTCTTCCTTTTATTTCTTTGTCTTATCTGATTGCTCTGGCTAATATTTCAGAACTATATTGCATAGGAGTGGTGATAGTGTACATCCTTGTCTTGTTCCTGTTTTCATAGTGAATTTTTTTGGTTTTTGTCCATGTAGTATAATATTGGCTGTTGGTTTGTCATAGATAACCTTTATGAGATTGAGGCAGATGCCATCTATTCCGAATTTCTGTAGGGTTTTTATAAAGAACAAGTGTTGGACTTTATCAAAAGCTTTTTCTGTGTCTATTGAGATGATCATATGATATTTGTTTTTGGCTCTGTTGATGTGGTATATTATATTTATTGATTTGCGTATATTAAACCATCCTTGCATTCCTGAGATAAGCCCCATGTGGTCATGATGTATGATCTTCTTGATGGTTTGCTGCATTCTATTTGCTAGTATTTTATTGATAATCTTTGCATCAATCTTCATTAGTGAGATTGGCTTGTAGTTCTCCTTTTTGCTTGAGTCTCTGGTTTTGGTATCAGAGTAATGCTTGCCTCAAGGAATGAGTTGGGGAGGATTGCTTCCCTTTCAATTTCATTCAAGAGTGTGAGGAGTATTAACATTAAATCCTCTCTAAATTTCTTGTAGAAATCAACCATGAAACCTTGGGACCTGGGCTTTTCTTTGTTGTTAAACTGTAATCAGGTTTTTAATTTCAGTAGCTGATATTGGGTTATTCAAAATTGTTATATCTTTTTGATTGAGCTTTGGTAATTCATATATTTCTAGAAATATGTTCATTCTCTTGTGTTTTTCACTCTATGTGAGTAAAGATTTTCAAAATAGGTAATCATGATGTTTTGAGTTTCAATGGCATCTCTAGTAGTTTCTCTCTTTTCAGTCTGTATTGCATGAATTTGAGTTTTTTCTTTCTTTTGCTTGATAAAGTTGGCTAGAGGTTTATCAATTTTGTTTATTTTCTCAAAAGCAACTCTTTGATTCATTAATTCTTTGTATTGTTTTCTTAGTCTCAGTTGCAGTAATTTCTGCTTTGATTTTGTAATTTCCTCTCTTCTGTGAGCTTTGGGTTTTACTTGCTCTTCCTTTGCTAGAAGCTTTTGATGTACCACTAGGTTTTTTTATTGATGCTCATTCTGTTTTCTTAACGTGAAAATTTATTGCTATTTGTTTCCCTCTTAGGACTGCTTTCATTGTGTCCCATAGGTTTCAGTATGTTGTATCTGCATTTCCACTGAATTGTAGATATTGCTTAATTTCTTCTTTAATTTCACTTGGTATCCATTGATTGTTCAACAGGTTGTTAATTGATTTTCATGTATTTATGCATATTTTGCAATTTCTTTTGCCCTTAATTTCCAATTTCAGTGCACTATGGTCAGATATTATGCATGGGATAATTTCAATCCCTTTACGTTTTCTTAAAAATGTTTTATAGACTAATATATGGTCTATTTTTGAGCATATCCTACATGCAGCTGAGAAGAATGTGTATTCTGATGTCACTGGGTGGAACACTCTATCAACATCTACTAACTCCATTTGTTCACAGATTTGATTCTATTCTGTTATTTCTTTGCCAAATTTTTATCCAGTTGATCTATCTCTTTGTGACAATGGGGTATTAAGGTCCACTATTACAATTGTGTTGTTGCTTAATTGGTTTTTCATGTATATTAGTATTTGTCTTATATAGTTTGGTGCTCCTGTATTTGGTGCATACGTGTTTATGATTGTTAGCTCTTCCTCTTGAATTATTTCCCTGACAAGTATGTAGTGACCTTCTTTATCTCTTTTGATCACATTTTGTTTGAAGTTCACATTGTCTGTAAACAGAATAGCTACCCCTACTTTTTTATGAGTTCCTGTGCCATGGAATATTGTTTTCCATTATTTGACTTTTAGTCTCTGATTTTCTTTTTGAGTCAGATGTGTTTTATGCATATTGTTAGATCCTGTTTCTTGATCCATTCTGTCAATCTATTTCTTTCAATAATTGAAATGTGACCATTACATTGAAGGATATAATTGATATGTGCTGGTTCAACTCATGTTATTTTCCTGCTGTTCGTTTTGTGCTTTTCCCCCTTGTTTAATTGCTTGCCCTGTATAGTGGTTTCTTCCTGTTATTGTTATGAGAATTTTAGTCATTTTTATGTTTCTAATATGTCTTTCAGCACTCTTTCTAAGCTTTATTTGATGGACATGAATTTCTTTAGTTGTTCCTTGTCATTGACATATCTTATTTTACTATTAAAATTCAAAGAAAGTTTTGCAGGGTAATCAATGTGGGTTGAAAGTTGTTTTCCTTCAGGGCTTGAAATACTTCACTCCAAGCTTGCCTTCACTTGAGGGTTTGCACTGAAAAGTCTGCCACGATTCTAATAGGCTTTCCTTGATTGGTGAGTTGTGTCTTTTCTCTAACAGCTTTTAGTACTCTGTTATGCTGTATATCTGGGATCTTAATTATATGTCTGGGTCTGCCTCTTCATTGATGCCTATCAATCTTATATTGTTTCTCTTTGCATTATCTTGAAGCTTTTGAATTAACATTTCATATTCCTTTGTTGTTTTTCATATTCTTTTGTTGTTTTTAAAGTTCTTTCCTTTCATGATTGCTGCCTGCCATCCTGTCCTCAAGGTCCGAAATTCTAGCCTCAGTTTCATTCAATTAGTTTTACTAGCTTGCAATAGAATTTTTTATTTCTTGGATATCTCTTTGAATTTTTTTCATGCATTCTGCTTTTTTTCTATATTGTTTATTCAAGGTTTCCATCATTTTCTCATGCTCTTGTACTTTTGTATCTATATACTCTCTAGCTACGCTAAGCAACTCCTTTATTAAGGTTGTCATTTCTGTCTTTATGTGAGAGATTATTTCTAATCTGATTTCCTCTATAGCCTCATGGTTTTGTTTCTTTATTTCACTTGCTATCTGTTCAGAAGTTTCAGGTGTATAACTACTGTTGTCCTGTGTTTCAATGCTTTCTGTACTTGTTCCTGATGTTAAATTTGTTAAAGGTTGCATTTTGTTTTTTCATCATGTCATTTTCACCTTGGGGCTAATATTTGGTATTTCAATCCTACTAGTGTCAACTGTATGTAGTGCATGTCTTAGGGTTCTACTTTGTGGTTGATGTTGGTCCAATTTGGGGGTTCCACAATGAAGGGTAGGCCTGTTTGGTGAGTCCTATATTTGTCCTGGCTGACTATCCTAGGAGTATTGGTGTAAGTCTACCCTTAGTTCCTGATGTTACTATTGCTTCAGGTTGTTCCAGGCCACCAGATCTACCTCGCTATATATAGTGTTTGCCTCAGCTGGGACCCTGTTGATTTTCTAAGGGTTAGGGGAGGCCTAATCAGCACTCTCCTCAACCTAGTTGATGTTCTCTGTATGGAGGAAGGACTCACCCACACTCTTGCCCGGTTTGCCAAGGTCCTACAGCTAGGAGGGGACAGTGCTACTGCTCCTGTTTACCCACTGAGGTCTTCCATGTGAGGGGGAAACTCACCACACTGTCACAAACCTGCTGAGGTTCTCTGTGTGGATGAGGACTTACTGAGTCTCCCATCAGCCCAGCAAGGTTAATCCCCTGCCCTCCAAGGTCCAGGAGTGAACAGGGAGGGGTAGCCAACTATCTGTGGCCATCCCAGGTCCGGGGATCAAGGCAGAGGGGCAGCAAATGATTCAAGGCTGCCCCAGGTCCTGAAATATGTTTTAAATAACATTTTTATCTGCGCTTAGAATACCAGTCAAAAACAACAAAATAATGTTTTGAAGACACCTAAATTTTTTAAGAGACTGTGTATATACATGTGAGAATTAAATCCAAAAATCTTTTAAGATCTTTTTTTTACAATGTGGAATTTTTAATACAGTATTTTTACTATAGTCAGAAAAAAATATCTATGGATAATAAGGAACAGTTACCAAATAAGCTAATAAAGACCTTAAATGATTTATATGATTTCAATGAAAAGCAAGTTGAAAATTGTATATGTAGTTGGTATCTGGGGAATTCTGGGCATAGGATACTATGAGAAGGGAGTCTAATATTCTTACTGTCTTAGTCTGTTTGTGTTGTTTTACCTCAATACTTGAGAATGGGTACCTCACAAACAGCAGAAACTTAATTCTCACAATTCTGGTGACTAGAAAGTCCAAATCAAGGTGTTGGCCTTGGGGGAAAGCTTTCTTACCCTAGCATCCTATAGTGGAAAGGAAGTGAGAGGGCAAGAGAGCAGCAGGAGGAGACCAATCCACCCTTCTGTACAGAATCCAGTTTCATCATAGCAGGACTAACTTATTTGGGATCATTGCGCCCCTGTGGCCCAACACACCCATCTAGGCTCCACATGCCAAAAGGATTGGTGTCCCAGCACATCAGCATTGGGGATGCATTAAAATACGCAAATGGAATGTGCCAAAGTCATGTTAATTGAAAGCTTCAGAAGAACTTATCTGAAGGCAAATTGGTCATTATAAAATGTCAGAAAAAATATCACAGGGAATATTTATATTCAGAAAGAATGGTGATATCCTAAAATATTTTACTGAGTTCTCATTCAATAACAGATAATCAGTCAATTTCTAAACTTTTTATAGATTTTATATTTAATCTCATTTTGATTAATGAGAAAAAGAAACATTTAACTTAAAATTAAGCATCATTTAACTTAAATTTGTACACTTAAACAGCTAACTTTTTTCCATAATTACCAAATGACCAAACAGGGTAAAAAGTTTCTAATTGCTAACGCTACACAAAAAGGTGTTTCTGGCAATGAGTATGAGGGCAGACCTCAAACATGTTGCTAATGTTAGAATCTTAAACAGCTGGAGTTACAAAATCAGCAATGTGTTCATTGTGGTCTGTTTGTATGAATGCATACATAGTATAAATAAATCTAAGAACTTAAAATTGGTGTGTCCTGTTTTGTCCTGGCTAACTATCCTAGGAGTATTGGTATAAGTCTACCCTTACACCAATGGGTAAGAAATATGCCGTGGAGAAATCCTTGGCTTGGATTCTGTCAGTTAAAATAGTAGCAACAACACACACAAACACTTTGTAGTCCAATTCTCACACTCTGTAATGCACTGTAGTCTTTGTAGTCCAATTCTCACACTCTGTAATGCACTGAGGTATGCATTTTATGGAATTAAAACTTTATCACCCTGATTCAGTCTTTTAATAAGCAAGGCATTGAATGCATGCAAAAGAAAGACTGCCTCACTAAACTTTGCCTATTGAAGTTCTTTATTTTCTCTTCAGCTGTCATGATCTGTGGTCTTTCTTATACTAACTTTCACCAGGGGCCCAGGGAGGATTGAGAGTAAGAGCAAATCAGTGAGTATCTTCTATGCTTCAGCGGCATAACTGGCAGCAACTATGGCTAAAAAGGGGAAACAGTAGGTTGCTGTATAGACCCTTTGGGGTCCACTTTGTCCAGTGTATGTTAGATATGTGAACTCTTTCTTGCCTCTTCAGTGGGACTACCATTTTTTTTTTCATGAAATCTAATAGTAGTTGAGGTTTTCCCTATGGAGACCTCTTTTTATTTTTCATTTATTTTATTTTTATTTCCTAGAATGCAAAATATCAAGGTTGCAAAAGAAAGATTCTTCATTTCTTGGTTGCTATGGTGAAAAGGATGTGGGAACAGAGGTTCAAGACCTGCCTTTTCTGCACCTCCCCCTTTAAGGAGAGTGGTATAATTTCTTGGAAACTGTAAGCAGCTTTATAACACATCTCAGCAGCATGTCATTATTTGCAGGCTTGTGTTTTCCCAGTCTCTTCTTATGAGAAACTCAACAAGACAGTGTTGGTATTTTCCTTATTGAGTCACAGCATCTTTCTGAGAGTATAGATGCAGGGTGCTAAATTAATAACAAGTAATACTTGCCATAACAGTTAAACTCGATTTCCATACTTGGCTACATAATCTCTAAGTGACCACTTAGATCTAATGCTGTATGTCTTCTCATTGTAATTTTTCATTATTCATATCTTTATTTTACATAAAAATTTCAATTCTCCTTGGTAATATATGTAGCAGGATAGGTAATAACAAAGAAGAGTCTAAAAATAAGGTATTTGCTCACATAAAAATAACCAGTGTCATTATTTGCTTAGTTTGTGTTCTTATCAACAGGTAGCTCCCACCAGCCACTAGGAATACATTTCGAGACCCCTGTGAATGCCAGAAATTTTAGATAGTGCAGAACTCTACATGTACTGTTTTTTCCACTACATACATACCTATTTGAAATTTATAAAATATGCAAAATGTGAGATTAAAATTGTAATGAAGTAGAAAGCATGACAGTATGTTGTAATAAATGTTATGTGAATATGGACAAACAACAAAATATCCCACTGTACATTATTACTATTCTTGTAATATTGTGATGTGATACAATGCGTGCTAGGTGAGATAAATGGAGGTGACTGACGTAGGCACTTTGACAGTGTTAGGATACCACTGACCTTATGTGAACACTATGACACTTAGACAGACTGTGCAGTAACTGACAGGCCTGCTAAATGACCAGCAGGTAGCCTATGTGGGTCACAAGGATTCATCGCCTGAGTGCGGTGCAACAGACTGGTGTGGCGTTTCACTGAGCTCAGTGTAGCATGCAATTTAAAATTTATGAGTTATTTCTGGACTCTTCTGTTACTTTCAGAATGTTATAGACCACAAATGAACTAAACTATGGTAATATTTGGAAGAAATCAGGTTATATGCTAGAAAAAATTCGTGTGCTCTCCATAATTAATATCAGCTTTTCATTTTTGAGTCCATCTTTTTAAATCTAAAGATTGAAAGGGATAATTTTCCTATAAAGTTTTATGTAAAATGAAACGTAACTTTTTGTTTAAAATTTCTAAATGTATAACTTTATAGTTTTTCTGCTTCAGGTATGTAAAATGTTGTATTTACTTTATGGTTTGTAATTATTGGAATCTAAAGATTGATTTTAACTTTGTACACTTCAAGGAATTCTTATTTTTATTTTAAATGCTAAATGAAACAAGCTTTCAAACAAAGTGCATTTTAAAAGTTAATTTTGATTTGCTTTTATAAATAAGTAATTATCTTGCTTACCACAACAATGAAGCAAACTTTAACCAGGAGTGTTGTACAAATTTATTGCAGTTATAAGTATAAATTTATATTGCTCTTGATAAATGGACATCAATAGAATTTGTAACTCTTTTTCTAAAATTTCACATCAATTTGTTATGATTTAAAAAATTCATCTTTGAAGCTATCTTTAACATTTATTTGAAATCAATATAATCTCTTTCATGAGGCAGTGCTTGAAATTGAATGATTGCTAATTTACTTTGTGTGTAGTGGTTGACTTACAATTAATAAATGCATGTGATATTTATATTTTTATCAATAGTGCAGTATTTCTCAACTCACACTTTAAATCAGTCTTCATTAATAAGCTAATTAATTACATGGAAGGGATTGCCACATAAATTTCCTTTTTTTAAAGAATTATGTAAAAAATCTATACTAACATCTTAAATCTTAGAATGTTATACTATAAAATCTGAAATTTAGAATGAAATATGAATCTACTATAACATAAAAGCTTCTTAAATAGGTATAATTTTGCATTGATTCATTCTGAGTTTACTTCTGCATATATTGCATCCTCTTATATCCAAATGGTGGCATTCTGAGATATCACCTATTAACTGTTTTTTCAACATATGTTGTGTGCATCTTTAAGCATAATTTATATTTTATATAGTCTTAAATATGCTTCAGACTGCATTTTCAAATGTAGAATTAGAATTGAAATCATGTCAGGTAATACAAACTAGAAATTACTCATCTAGGAACAGAATGTAATAGTTACTGAAATGTAGTGTTTTATTTGACACTGATTTTTCTAAGTCAAAAATATCCATCTTATTGAGAAAGAAAAAGTGCCATTGAACATTTAGAGACAATGGAGGCTCTGTTGTCTGGGGCCAGAAATGCCCTCCTCCACCCCCTTGTCTCCCCTTCATTCCACCACCAGTTTATATGTTATCTACTCTTTGAAAACCTGTGTTATACACTTAGTAAAAAATTGTTTTTCCTGGATTATAAATTGGTAAGTACAAAAGTACATCAACCATTAATTGAAGGTCATGTGAAAAATAAGTAACAGAAACTCTGGTCTCTAATCACTACAATGCCAACAGATTCATGCTATTTTACTCACTTTGCAGAAGGCAAAGCTAAACCAGGAAAAGCTAAGTGACTTGCACAGTCACGTAGCTAATGATGACAATTCTTGAACTGAATCACATAGCTCTTTGTAATTGAGCATTTACTCACACGAAATTTTTTTCTTGAAAATATAATGTGCATCTTTGAGTAACTGACCTGTAAACTTTCATCCACTGCTCTCCCTAAAGAGAAATATACAAATATCACTGACTTCTGAATATTCCTGTGCTCTTTTGCAGCCTGTGAACTTATGAACCAAGGCATCTTGGCCCTGGTCAGCTCCATCGGCTGCACATCAGCTGGGTCCCTGCAGTCTTTGGCGGACGCTATGCATATCCCACATCTCTTCATTCAGCGTTCAACAGCTGGCACCCCCAGAAGTGGCTGTGGACTCACTCGGAGCAGCAGGAACGAGGATTACACACTCTCTGTTCGGCCCCCTGTCTACCTGAACGATGTGATCCTAAGGGTAGTCACGGAGTACGCCTGGCAGAAATTCATTATATTCTACGACAGTGAGTATGGTAAGTTTTTATAATCTGTATATGTTTTATAAGTTGATTTTAGAATGAGAAGCAACTTCATTAAATCACGAAAAGTTTCAAGAACATTATGCTACTCATCATTTATGGTTTTTTTTAATCATAGTCTTACAGAATCAAGAAGAACAACAACCAAACATTTTGCCAACACTATGAAATTAATTCCTTTGTATCAAATACCTTTAAAGTCAGATTTTTAAAATGAAAGATTTACCTAATATCAGCTTTAAAATAGTTCTAAACCAGTCTGACTTCAGAATATCTTGATTTTTCAAATATTGGGAAGTCACAAAGACAACATTCTGTTTCCCTTGATAGCAATGTGTCTCTCTTTATAATAATAAAAGATCACTTTTGATAGGTTCTAGAGCACTGAAGAAAGATGACCTCTGTTTATTAACTGAAAACTCTGATAATCCTGCTTTCACTCTGTCTAAATTTGAATGTTACCTCAATATTGAAGCTTTTTGAGTCACTGAAATTATGTTACTTTATTGCTCGCACTGCATATTGGCTTGAGTATATAATTTCACAAAGATACAAAGTGGTGTAAAAATGAGCCTTTTAACCCTCCAAGATGAAATACAAAACATTATTCCTAAACTCACCATAATTGGAAAAGAAATACTTTTTTTCAGTATATTGACTCATATGACATTATGAGTGTGGGTAAAAAATAGCATTTATTTCATTAAGGTTTCTTTTTTTTAATGAAATGACTTGTTTCATAGTGATTCCAAGGACTTCCAAATATTGTTTCTCCTTTATTTTCATAAGTTGTGGGGAGAAGTAGAACAAGGATGAGTGTGACCCATGCAGGGAAATAGTCTCGAAGAGGAGCGCTGCCCTGAGAGCTGGTGTGTGGGGTCTGGAGGAAGGATTTTTACAGTCAGGGAATCTAGGAAAGCTGAAGGTTTAGCTCACTGCAAGAAAGCAGTCTGTGATTTCCGAGTGGGGACTGCGGTCACAGTGAGAGATTGGCTCTTTTTTAAAAAAATTGTACATTCACATTTTACATGTAGATCATTTTACTTCCCTTCCGCCTTGCCTGTCCCCTCTCCATCCCCACATCTTCTTCTCCTCTGTTCCTTACCATCTTTCTTTTATTTTGCTCTTGAAATTATTTATATTTTGTGTTTCTCAGATAAGAAGGGGCATGTGATATTTATCCATGTTTGAGTTATCTCACTTAGCTGTATGGTCCCCAAATCCATCCATTTTCCTGCAAAAGACTTAAATTTATCTTTCTTTATGGCTAAGTAATATATATATATATATATATATATATATATATATATATATATTCTTTTGTTCATCTGTTGATGGGCATGTAGTTCACCTCTATAATTTTATCTATTATAACTGTTATGCCATAACACAGCTATACATTTACTGCTATAATATGATGACTTTAATTCTTTCAGGAAGATACCCCAAAGAGGAATAGCTGAGGCAAATGGAATTTCTACTTTTAGTTTTTGAGATTGTGGATTTTATAAGGGGTTATGGATGTGGGAAAGAAAAGGGTCTCAACAAATGTTTATATCTCAGAGATGCATTTCCTAGGGCACCTTGCTCCTTATTCATCTTGCAGGACCACCTGCATTGTAACTACAACTGTACATCACAGTTAAAACCTGACAGGGTCATTGACTCCAGACTGGCAGAAACCCTATTAGTTTTAGATAAGGATGTCTATACACAACAGCTATTTGAGAGAAGGTGAGTTAGGGGTCCTTGGGAGGAAGGAAAGGGTCCTCTATTTGTCTTTTTCCCATGACATTTCTGGCTGGGTTAGTACGGTGCCTATGAGGACATGGTGGTGCTGGGTAGGTTAGGATAAGCAGAGAAATTTTGTTGTTGAGAGTTTTAACTCTTTCATCACCAGAAATACAGATTTAGAAATGTGTTTCTTCAGAGGTTATCTTGGGGAGTCTCTAAAACTTTCTTTTTTCTGCATGAACAGATCTTGTTTCCACACTTTTGATAAAAGGAAATCAGAGAGGATTTCACTCTTTGTGGTGCAACTCATTTGGCTTAGCAAATAAGCATTAAAAAATAAAAATCTAAAACAACAGTGCTTCCTGGTCATGCATAATCAACCCAGCATTGTGACCCAGGGTAGACAAGAAAGCAGCATCAATACTGCTGAGAACAAACAGGAAAGCAGAAATCTGGACAGCAGCAAATAAGATTCCCATGGACCTCAGAGGAAAGGAACAAGTGGCAGTTACATTTAGGCCTAAATAAGCAAAAGTTGCTTGAAGCTTTGGCAGCCTGTGTCCCATTAAACTTGATGAGTAGACTTCAGCCAAATTGGAGGCATTCTCTGGAAACACACTTTTTTTGTTTGTTTGTTTCCAGGATGGAAACGCATATTTTTACTCCTTTGTTAGTGTTATTTAAGGTTCAGAGAACAAAAACTAAGAATGAATAAAATAAACAAAAACAATAGGGAAAATAATTAGGTCTTCAGTGGAAGTGACGATTGAAATCATGAAGTAAGAAAATTTTCTGACAGGATGGTTTAATGGAGATTAAACTCTAACTCCGGAATCAAAAAACTGAGCATGATATTTTTGCCAATTTTCCTCCAGTCAGATTATCTGTGGCCTGTACAACATTAAGTGGTGTGTTTATGCCTTCTTACGAAAATAAGTTGCAATAATGAATTTTTAAAACTCTGAGTCTTTAGGGTGAGAAAACATTTTTCAGTTAGTGCTATCAGAAGAGTCCTATAAAGTAGAGAACAGAAAAAGTGACTTCGGATCAAGGCCTTTTCTTGGCATTAAAATGAAAATTTTACCCTTTGATTATCAATGCTTTTGAGGAAAGAAACAGGAGAAATTCCTTCTGTCAGCCTTTTCCAAGATCTGTGGAGGTACAATGAAGAAATTCTTATAACAGAAGACATCTTTATCATTGACATTTTTAAAATGTATGCTGAACAAAGAATCATAGAATCATTTGCACAGGTTTGAAATTCCTCATTCTTTCTTTCTTCAATTTCTTTTCAGTAAATAAGTTTATATCACTGCACAATGTGTGTCTGAGTTCTCTACTAGATACAGGGTTTGTTTTAGCAATAATAAAAAATTGTGAGAAACTTGATTTTGACTTACTCAATTTAATAATTCATGAAAAATGACTCTGTTTCTATCATTAAAATTATTTCCAGTAATACTGTTATTTATTGAAAGAAAATTTCTCTTTGATATTTACGATAAATCTTGCTAGTAAAAAAACTAGGCTGGTGTCCAAAATAAACTTCAAGCTATAAATACCTTGTACCATGAAGAAGGCTATATATATTTATATATCCAGTCATCAGTGTCATCATTTTAAGTTCAAACTTGGAATTGTACTTGACTTTTACCATGATTATCTGGAATTACTTTCATTAATGAATGGATTAAACAACATCTGTGGGTAGAGTCAGGTAGCCTGCTGGGGCCAATTTGCTATTGCAGGCATATTTTGCTTAGAAAAGTATAATTTATTTTTTAAGAGTCAGGCTTCGATATCCTGTTAATCAGAGAAACACTTTTTTCAGAAGCAGTTAATTATGATTAGGGGCACAGTGTAAAAATCTACATTGCATTCCCTAACAAAGAAAATTCACATCTGTTTATCTAGATAAATGGAGAAAAGGATAAAAAAGAAAGAAAAGTGAAAACTTTATTTGAATGGATCAATTCAAGCCACTTTTAAAAGGCTTGAAAAGAGGTTAGAAGGGTTGAACTTTCAAAAATGTGTCCTTCAGGAACCTTTCATTGCTCATGTGCTCAGCACAATGCAAAATCTGAAATAAAAAGTTTTACAGGCTGTAGTCATAGAATTACCAAGGTTACAATTTATAAAAGAGATGAAATATTTATGTCTCTCAGTGAACAGAATAGTGGGGTAAGTTGTGAATGGTACACAATGGATGCTCGTGGTTTGTAAGGAAGAAAGTATTTAATCTGGGCAGCAGTGATTAAAGAAGTCTTTATGGTTCAACTTTGATATCAGTTATTAATGTTAGAAAAAAAAACATAAAAGCATAAAATATGTGAAACAGCCACTTCAACAGAAAGTGTGGTCAAGTCTTGGAGCAACTAAACTATTAAAAATATCTATGAGTATTTTATTTTCCAAGAACTACAATAAATATTTGTATTATACCATTTAATTTTCTCAACAGTAAAGAATATATTCACATGGGCTAACCTTATATAAAACATTTACGATATCTAGGCTCTGTTCTATGTAATTTACATATATATAATTCCACTTAGTCCTCATAATAGCGTTTTGGTATCATAGTTATTATAACTAAAAAGACTGCAGTATAGGAGTTCAAGCAACTTCCAATAAACCGAGAGATCTAAATTCAAACACTGTTGATCTCCTCCTGCTAACTACTAGCATACTTTTACATATTAGTAGAGAAATAAGATAATTTTTGACAATTTATGAAATAAGACCTCAATTCACAAGTTAAATGCATAGAACCCTCATCATTAAAGAAAGACCATGACTTCAAGCTACAGATTTCCAACATAATAACATCAAGAAAAAATAGTCTCTCTCAGTTTAGAAGATTTTGTTGTCATTGGAAGCATGAAAACAGGATAATGATTGAGCCAAAATAGGCTGACCCATCAGTAGCAGAAATAACTGCTTACCTGCAAAATAATTCTTGTCTCACATTAGAGAGAATGGACCTTAACCTTCTTGGCACAGCGAGCAACGTGCCTCCTGTTAATGGCAGCTCCTCTTGGCCTCAAGCTCACAATGCAACGTGGGGCATGTCTGGTGGACCCTGTATGGGTAGTGGGCTTTTGTTGTAACTAAGGAACCCTGAGGTGAGAGAATTGCTGTATCCTTTTCTCTAGGGAGCATTTCTGTTTCAAAATGTGCAGTAATATAAAAGACTAATGGAAAATTGGTTCTCAGTAATATTCTCTGCTACACTGTTGACCACTAGTAAATACCTCCATGTGTTTGCCAATCCTCTGATTAATGTGAATGACAGGGACTGGGGTCAAAACCATTCATTTTTTTCTCTCCCATATTTATTTAAGCACACTACCAGCAGGACTTTAGTGAGACAGATTGCTCTCAGCCAGAAGTGCCATGGTCCCAGAGTAGGCCAACTAAATTAATCCCAGGAACCATCAGATTTTACCTTCTAATGTCAGGTAATCTCTCAAATTCCGAATAAACCATAAACATGGCCAGAGGCATTCATCCAAGTACAGAGGTTTACTTGAGGCTTTAGAGACTCCAACTTTTCCCACTGAGAGGAAGTCTGTTATCTACAGTTATCCTGGCCAAAGAGTTGAAGTAGAACAGAATGACCCCCTCAGCTTATGGACTGTCATTGACCAAATTAGTGAAATTTAGGGGAAATTTTCAGGCATTTTGAACAGCAAGGAAAGCTGCACACAAGATTCACAGATATTGGTCCTTTTATCTCCCCATATAAACAAGAGCAGCCTCATTAGAATACTATATTACTGTATACTGGTATTTACTTCAATACTCAAGTGACTCTCAAGGCCATCCCTAATGTACATGTCAGATGGCTTCAGCAGGACAGTAATATTCATGCCAGGTAGCTATAGTTCTGGAAGTACACATGGTATTCTAGAGTACAGTAGGAAAGGTTAGCTGGAATTGTTGCTATCTCTCATGCAGGACACAAACTACACTGACCTTTTGCCAGCTAGTAAAGTCAGGAATTCTGATATATTAAGAATAATTGAGCTCAGCTCTTAGAGGAGACTTCTTAAGAGTACGCAGCCAAATCTGTTCTAGTTGTCTATTACAGAAGCCAGTAAAATATTGTTGAACCCAAAACCTGTTTTTGTAAATAAAGTTTCATTGGAACACAAAACCATGTTTATGTATCTATATGTTGTCTTTAGTTTGCTTTGAGCTACGGTAGCAGAGTTGAACAATTTTATCAGGAACACTGTAACCCACAAACCTTATTGTGTATTGGATTTTGTTCTAGGTCTCTAGTCCCCTATGATTCTCACCAGGTCATGCAAAGAATGAGAATTGTGATAGAAAAGATATCAAATATATAGACGGATGTTCTTCATGGGGTAGAGTCCCCATGATCTTCCCACTGGGTTTATTGGGAAGATTAAAGTAATCATGGTCAGACGATGAGTAGCTCTTTCTAGTGAGGAAAATCACTCCAGCAGTCAGTTAAATTTAATGCACTTATCCCAATTTTGGAGGTCTGCTCTAGAGTGTATTATTTTATGAAGGGAACTTCAGAAATAATTTAGAAATAAGAAAGATCATCAATGTCCAGTTTTCCTCCATCCTGTAGGAGTGTGCAAATGCTCCATTGACAAATGTTGGAGCTCTCCCTCTAGCTCCAAAAAACCCTGTATTTCTATTCTGATATACATCTTCACTTTCTTAATTGCTTCCTACTTACACTGAGATCTTTCATCAACAATGTTCAGACACCAGAGATACAATGACATTTTGTTAAAGTTACAAGGAATGATTATGTCTCCCACTTTGATCAGCATATGTCATTATATAGGGACTTCAAAAACTGTGGTTCAAAAAGTCCTCATTACCTTTGTGAAACAGAAGCATGTCAATCCAATAACAGATTTCAAGAAGTTGATGCAGAATTAAATCTAAATTTTCAGACCAACATTAGGCAAGGTTGTGCCTCAGGCTGCTCTATAGAAAAAGAAAGAAGCATCATACCTAAGAAAGATCCAAATGGACATTGGAATTTTAAAAGCAGGTCTGTGTTATCCTGCACCACTTTCACGTTGATCATTATCCAGAAAACAGACAAGGTGATAGAATCCCTTTCATAAAACATCTACAGTAAGTAAACAAAGTGTTTGCAAACATGTATGGACCAGGAAAGGATGAAAAATATACCGAAGGACATCTTTTTGAGTCAATATTTGACCATTTCAGTATTTAACAATATCAGGAGTCTGTCAAAGGAAGAGTGTACAAAAGATTCCTTCAGTTTTTAACTGTGAGTCCATTGTTGAGTGTCTTTTTGCATTCCTTTGCAAAACTGTAAATGGTCTGATAAGTTAAAATGATATGGATTCGTTTCAGGGGATTTGACAGTAATGCCCAAGTCTGCTGCTCATGTCATGAAGAAGTATTAACAATTCCTAGCCATGGTAGTCAGAGTTCCAAAATAGTCAATGTGCTTGCACTGAAAATTGACCATGCCTGTGTGGTATGGCTTTTCCTACCTAGAGACAAGAGGGTTGCCTTTTAACAAGAGATATAAATGCTGTGTAAAGTGACCATATTTTCCTTTTTACTTTTTTTAAAGACCAAGTCTCACTATATTTTCCAGGTTGGCCTTGACCTTGCTTATGTAGCCTAGGCTCACCTCAGACTCATGGTGATCCTCTTGCCTCAGTCTCCAGAGTGCTGGAATTACAGGTGTGTACCACCACGTCTGGCTAAAGTGATAATCTTATTATAACAACAGAGTCTCTTATGTGTCCAGCCACTAATGGTACATAAACTCTCATGTCAAGTTGATCGTGGACTCAGCTGTAATGGTGGCAATCTGGGTAGTACGGCATCAATACATAGCCGCATCCAATAGATCTTGTCAAATAACGGATTTTGAACATCAGTCTCCATGTGTAATCCAGACACAGCTGAGATATATTTCCAATTTGCATCCCCAAAGAGTGGTGTCTTTAATGAACTACTTTGTAGTTCTCTAAGTAGTGTACCAAACAATGAAGCTGCTGGCAACAGAACAGCAGTTATACTGAATTTACATAATAAGGGTCATCAGGTGAGCACTCTACAGAGATGTGAGAGTGGCCCTGGGTTCCACCCACTTGGCTAAGTAACCATGTCCGTTTTCAGTACCGTACAGCTGTTACTGAGCTTGAATAACTCAAGCCCCATTGAACAGGGTCAGGTTTCAGATCGGTTTTAGGGAAACCATCACTGACTTCTCCCATTTGATTAATGGCACCGCCGTGATTAAAGCCCACTAGAGTCCACACTTTGTTTCAGGTGGTAAACCAAGACTAAAATTTCCTCCAAAGTTGGTATTGGAATTTGATTTGCATTTAATAAGCAAGCTCATTTGGTCCTTCACATCTTGTTAGTTGTTGAATGCAAAATGATTCTTCTCAAAGTGAAAGGATCAGGCTGTTGTTCCTGGAAGAACCTTTCAGTTTTACTAGTTTAGTAGAGAGCTGACAGCTGCTATTCAAAATGGCGTAGTACTTGATTGATAGTGAAGTTCAAGAAGCAGTAAGTCCAAAATCCCAAATTCTCAGCTTAAAATCTCAATAAAGTTCTGGGCCTTTTTTAGGGGATGAGGCTTAGAAAAGATTCTCTATCCACAGCAAGCATTGAGAATAATAAATCTAGCTACAAAAAAAAACTTAGTGGGGACCATGCTTCTAAACTGTGTTGGCAGAAATGTGTTAATACTTCACTCAGAACTATTGAGACTGAAACTTCTGATCTATCAAACAACAGTACATGGTCTGCAAGGTGGAAACTTTGGCTCTAGAAGACAGACACACTTATGCTAAATTCTGAGGCAAATTGCAGAGGAGTTTTCCCCACTAAAATTTCTTTATACACAGATCTTATAAGAAGAACCTCTTTGAGCATTTAGGAAATTTAAAAAATGGAAGAAAATAACACACTAACACCTACTATGTATTTGATGCAAAAAACAAAAATCAGCAATATATTAAGTTTGTACAAAGGGCCAACCATTGTTGTTGGGCTAGCTTCCCACCCACAAAGGCACCACACTGAGCAGCTAAATTGTAGATTGCATATTGATTATTGTATATTGATTCCAATATAAAGGGGAAGGGAGGAGTATGGGAGTAAGAACAGAGAAATGCACTGTTAAGCATGATACTTTCTGCTTACAGTAGCCATTGTGTGGTACCATTAAGCAAATGCCTCACAGTTTTTGCCTGCATAAATCTCTTTATCTTTGAGGTAAACACTATCTTAACTCACACTGATTCTTGTATTTTTTGAATTTGTTTGATACTCAAGGGACCACATCTGTATGAATGCTGCAGAAAAGAAAGCTCTAAATATTTTCAAGTGTTAGAAAGTGCTTGTGTTTATGTTATTCCACTGAGAGGTACTTGCTTGAGAAGAAAAGATGTTTATGTGCTTTCTATTCCGATTCTTTACAAATTGATTAGAATAAATGGTAGTTGATGAATTTCTATTTCATGACTTGAAGAGGCAAACTGATTTTCACCATGTTTTGTCAAGCAGTGCAGTATGTTTTAAAATTCTAATTTCACCTGCCTTTGGTCTGTCCAATAAAAAGTAAAGTGTTTTGAGGGCATCTTGAAATTTTATGAGAGACATTTATGTAAATTTAATCAGGAAATCAGTGCCAAAAGTCTTGTTTAAAAATTTTTAACATGGTACTCAGCCCAATACTCCTATATAGCTTTGACACAGTTTTGTTAATGTAACCAGAGTAAATCTCTATTTATAACAAGAAACTATTAATTACCGCAAAAGTCAACACTATAAACATAGTTTCAATTAATGGTCATGATTTGAAAGTTGGGCACAGGTTATTGTGAAAAGCAATTCTAAACTTTAGTCTTAAGTACTCATATAAATCTGTGGTAACAGAGTGCCTCAAAGGGGATGCTTTTATGAAGAACAGAAATGTATTTCTCACAGATCCAGAGGCCAGGAAGGCGAACATGCAGGGGCAAGCATCTGGTGTTTTATGAGGGCTTTCTCACTGTGTCATGAAAAGGCAAGAAGGCAAAACACAGTTAAATCCTTGTATAGCCACACTGGTCCACTCATGAGACCAAAGCTCTCAGCACCTAAGCATCACCCAGTGGGCACCATCACACATCAGGCATCCGTGGAGGATTAATGCACGTTAAGTCTGCAAATTTGCAAGAGGCAATTTCAGAAAATAAATTCAAACAGGAGCATTTGCATTTATTCGCATTAGAAACATTGATCCTACATGAACTCCTTATTTTTCAAATTAGGGAGCTGAGAAGTTGGTCTAAGATTAAATGTCATTACTCTCCCTATTTAAAAAAGACTTAACAGACACTCAAAATCAAAAGGATATCAGAATGTATTAGCAACTCACCATCTTTATATCAATATTTAATTCTTAAAATATAGTTTATCAATTACAATATCTTTATCAATGGAAGATTAACTCATAAATAAAATTTTAAACATAGTTTTGAAACAAAAATCATAATTCTAATTAGTCTTCAGAGGAAAAATATACTTCCTAATAAAAATGATGATAGTATTCATTGAAAAAAGTGAGAAACTAAAGTTGATTAACTGAATAGTACCTTAGAAGTAAGGGAAAGAGAGCTTTTTAAATAATGCATTTAAACATTTCAAGTCCATTTTATCTCTTTTTAAAGTTGGAAGACTCATACTTTGCATACAAATTACTTTTCCAGTTTCTTTGTCTGAAAGTAAAAACTTGTTTATTGCAAAAATGCTTAAATTGTATGTGGTAAAAAACAGGAGTTTTACAGAGGCATAGTAAGAGCTATTACAGGATAATTTTCTAGAATATATCTGACACTTTCAAACATCATATTAACCTGTAAACAGCCCATTTGATTCGAGAGCGGAAAAAGTGAAAGAAAGAAAGAAAGAAAGAAAGAAAGAAAGAAAGAAAGAAAAGAAAGAAAAGAAAAGAAAGAAAGAAAGAAAGAAAGAAAGAAAGAAAGAAAGAAAGAAAGAAAGAAAGAAAGAAAGAAAGAAAAAAGAAAAAAAGAAAAGAAAAGAGAAAAGAAAAAAAGAAAAGTGCTATAGTGGTATAGTGCTATGGCTTGACAACCCCCAAACTTGTTAAAATCTAATCTGCATGGGGTTATAAGATCATAGATACTTAACTTCCTCACAGTATTTAGAGATAAGGCCTGTGAGAAGTGAACAGAACTAGATAAGATCATCAAGGTGGGTGAGTGACTAAATGCCTCTGGTTTTATCCAGTGAGGGAGGTGAAACAGAAGAGATGCGTGTGCACCATACTACTATGTGATGCCCTGTGCTACCTCGAGATTCTGTCAGCAAAACTGACAGCACAAGACGCATGTCCTAAACTTTGGACCAGAGCTGTGATCTAAGATAAATAATACACTTTCCTGCATCATTTGCTCTGTAGTATTCTGTTGTTAGCAACAAGAAATGGACTAAAATAGACATCTATCCAAGGTAAAATAGAAACCACTGAAAAGACTCTGAAAACTGAGACAAGGTCAAAGCTTAAAACACAGACAATGAGAGCATATTCCCTATTGATAATGAGAAATTAACAGAGGTGAAATTAAAAAAATAATAGAAAACAAAAATGAAAGTCATTATTTATTTCATATTTAATCAGCATCTAGAGAATTTGGGGCCCAGATAAGAGCAGTGAGGAATTCTACACTTCCTTCTTCCTTGTAGTTACAGCTACATGGTTGAAAGACATCAATCCCTCTAACAGTAAAATTAAACTGGATTAATGTTTGTGCTGAAAAGGAATAAGGATGTGAAAATTAAAAAAAATATTTGAAGGGAAATGGCTGAAAATTTTCTAAAATTAGATGAGTGAATCAAATCACTTAACCCCAAGCATAATAACTTCAAATGTATAAATATACAAATAAGTAAAATCAAATTAGCCCTCTATTTGAAAAAGCAGAGAAGTTTAGTAAAAAACTAAACTTCCACCTTAACAGCATAGGCAAATGAAGCTGCTTAAACAGAAAGTATAAGAACAATAATAAAAATAATTCTTGAACTAAAAGAAATTGAAAAACCACAATAATTATGAGAAATTAATGAAATATAAAATTATTAATTTTTCAAGAGGATTAATAAATTCAATGATTTAAAAGACTAAATATTCAACACTAGTGAAAGTAAAATTATAACATGAATAAAATATATCTTTATTTATCAATATGTATCTAGAAAGAGCTTAGGAATCTTCAAAAATGTAAATAAACTTGTAACTTAATTATAAAGTTTACAGATAAAATCATTATATTTTCTATACATAGTAAAAGAGTGAAATAAACCATAAAAGCCTCAAATACTTACAAATAAATTTACAAAATTTTATAATACATTAACAATGAAAATTGCAAAATTTGTACCTGAGTACCTAAAGATGATCTAAATAATAAATTTTCATATTTTCAAAGTTGAATACTATTCAACATATCTATTCTGTGTGCATTTATTTATCTATGTGATGCAATTTCTTTTTTTAAAATTTTTTTTATTTTAAAGAGAATAAATCGAAAGAGGGCAGAACAAAGCAGATCAGAACAGAACAACATAAGCAACACAGCACTTTACAATAAGACAACCGGACATTATTAACAGTAGCTATCAAAATATCTATTTCTCTGCTATAGTTGAGCATAGTTTCAAGTACAATAATATCAAACATAACAAAATAGTATAAAACCATTCAAAAGAATGAAAGAATTACAGGGCATTCTGAACCGAATAACAGAGAATGATTAATGGCTACTATAATATCTCATTTTCAATAAAAAAAATTTGTTTATACTATCACATATATTAAAATCCCAGTAAGATACAACATGATAGAACTGATGGTAATAGAAGAATAGAGGCATGGTAGGACTTCTAAGCAAGACGATATTAAATCAGCAATGGCTGCCATGATGTTTTGTTTTCTTCAAAACAGCTGTTCCTACAATCACACATAACAAAGTCAAACGAAACAGAATAAAACCATTCCAACTGATGAATGAAAACATTGAAAGGCTTCAAAGCAGTGAAATGGGGAATTGTGATTATCATAAAATCTTATATACTCTTACCAACTCTCATACTAGGGAGATTATATGGTATTTACACATGTGAGTTTGGTTTATTTCGCTTATGAGTATGGTCTCAGGTTGTGTCCATTTATTTATAAATATCTCGATGTGATCATTCTTTATAGCTGAGTAGTACTCCATTGTATAAAAATACCACAACTTTTTATCCATTCCTCAGTTGATGGGCACTTAGGTTGTTTCCAAGATCTGGCTATTACAAATTGTGCTGCTATAAACATGGGTGCACATATATCACTGTGGTATGATGTTTTCAGTTCTTTTGGGAATATGTCTAGAAGTGGAATAGCTGGGTCAAATGGGACTTCCATACCCAGCTTTTTGAGGAATCTCCAGACTGACCTCCACAGTGGCTGCACCAGTCTACACTTCCACCAACAGTGCAGAAAAGTTCCTTTTTCCCCACATCCTTTCCAGCATTTGTTGTTGGCAGTTTTTTCTATCCTGGCCATTCTTTCTGGGGTGAGATAGAATCTCAGTGTGGTTTTATTTTACATTTCTCTCATGACTAATGATGAACATTTTTTCATGTATTTATTTGCCATTCGTATTTCTTCATCTGAGAACTGTGTATTCATGTCAGATGCCCATTTTTGGATTGGGTCTTTGAATTTTGAGGGTCTGATTTTTTAAAATTCTTTATAAGTTCTAGACAGAGACTGTGCCTCAGAACTTTGTCTGAGGCACAGTCCATTAAGATTTTTTCCCAATTTGTGAGTTTTCTTTTAACTCTGCTGGAAATCTCTTTCGACATGCAGAAACTCTTTAATAAGATATGGTCCCAGTTATTGATTTTGGGGAAGTATTTCCCATGCGGTTTGATTGTTGTTCATGAATTCTTTACCTTCCCCTATATCTTTGAGGTTTTTACCTGCTTTGTCTTCCAACAGATTTAGCGTTTCTGTTTTAATATTTAGATCTTTGATCCATTTAGATTTTAGTTTAGTACATGGTGATAGGCATGGGTCTAGTTTTAGTCTTCTGCATATGAATAGCCAATTTTTCCAGCACCATTTGTTAAAGAGCCTGTCATTATTCCAGTGAGCATGTTTGGCCCCTTTATCAAAGATAAGATGGTTGAGTGGGTTTGTGGTTGTGGTTGTATCTTCCACTCTATTCCATTGATCTTCAGATCTGTTTTTATTCCAGTACCATGTTGATTTTATTACTGTAGCTTTGTAGTATAATTTCAAATCAGGGATTGTGATGCCTCCTGCCTTGCCTTTGCTGCTTAGAATCGCCTTTGCTATTCTAGGTCTCTTCTGGTTCCAGATAAATTTTAGGAGTGATTTCTCTAGATCTATGAGGTATGTTAGTGGTATTTTGATTTGGATTGCATTCAATCTGTATAGTAATTTTGGGAGAATGGCCATTTTCACAATGTTTCTTCTTCCTGTCCATGAAGAAGGAATGTCTTTCCATTTTCTGAGGTCCTCTTTGATTTCCTTTTTCAGGGTATTATAATTTTCCTTGTATAGCTGTTTTACATCTTTTGTGAGATTAATTCCTAGGTATTTCATTTTTTTGGATACTAGTGTTAACAGTGTGGCTTCTCTTACTTCTCTCTCAGTATTTTTGTTGTTAGTGTATAGGAATGCTATTGATTTTTGAGTATTGACTTTGTATCCAGCTACCTTGCTGAATTTATTTATTATATCTAGGAGTTTTTCAATGGAGTTTTATGGTTCTTCTATGTAAAGTATCATGTCATCTGCAAATAATGATAATTTAACTTCATCTTTTCCTATCTTTACTCCTTTTATTTCTCTCTCTTGTCTAATTGCTCTGGCTAGTATTTCTAGTACTATGTTGAATAGTAGTGGTGACAGGGAACATCCTTGTCTTGTACCTGATTTTCAGGTAAAGGCTTTCAGTTTTTGGCCATTTAATATGATACTGGCTCTAGTTTGTCATAGATAGCCTTTATCATATTGAGGTAAAGATCATCTATTCCAATTCTCTGTAAGTTTCTTATCATGAATGAGTGTTGGACCTTATCAAAAGCTTTTTCTGCATCTATAGAGATGATCTTGTGGTTCTTACTATTGGTTCTATTGCTATGGTGGATTACATTTATTGATTTACATATGTGGAACCATCCTTGCATTCCTGGGATGAATCCCACTTGGTCGGGGTGAATAATCTTCTTGATGATTTGCTGTATCCTGTTTGCTAATATTTTATTGAGTATTTTTGCATCTATGTTCATTAGGGAGATTGGCCTGTAGTTCTCTTTTTTAATTGGGTGTTTCTCAGGTTTTGGTACTAGAGTAATATTTGCTTCCAGGAATGACTTAGGAAGAATTACTTCCCTATCAATTTAATTGAAGAGTTTGAGGAGTGTTGGAATTAAGTCTTCTTTGTATTTCTTGTAGAATTCTGCAGTGAATCTGTCTGGGCCTGGGCTCTTCTTTGTTGGCAAGGAATTAATTACATTTTCAATTTCATTAATAGAAATTGGGTTATTCAGCAGTTTTACAACTTCCTGATCCAGCTTTGGTAGTTCATATGTATCTAGGAATCTGTCTATTTCTTCTGTGTTATCGAACCAATGAGAATAGAGGTTTTCAAAATAGATGTTGATGATCTTCTGTATTTCCACAGAGTCTATAGTAATTTCACCTTGTTCATTCCTTATTGCATGAATTTGAGTTTTTTATTTCCTTTTTTTTAAATAAGGTTGCTAGGGACTTATCAGTTTTATTTATTCTTTCAAAGAACTAACTCTTAGATTCATTGATTCTTTGTATTGTTTTCTAGTTTCTATTGCATTAATTTCTGCTCTGGTCTTTATAATTTCCTCCCTTCTTTTGGCTTTGGGCTTAGCTTGCTCTTCTTTTTATAGATGTTTGAGTTGTAGCATCAGTTGTTTATTTGTGTTCGTTCTGTCTTCCTGATGTGGTAACTCAGTTCAATAAATTTTCCTCTGAAGACTGCTTCTATTGCAATGTGATGCAATTTCAATTAAAATCTTTGAATTATTTTTGTTCATTTGAGTCTTTCCAAGGAATTGTTAAATTAATTCTAATAATTAGATTGTATAAATATCTTATGTAGCCAAAATAATTTTTTAAAAAAGGAATATTGAATGAAATGTTTCCCCTAATTCTAAGACTTACATGGTATTGTGCAAAGGTTGAAAATAGATTCACTGAGCATAATAAGAACTCTCTTTTTTGAACTATTAACATTTGCTTTATATATTTTTGTTTCAATATCCTCTTGCAGAATTATTCCTTTAACATCATTTAATGACTTTTTAAAAAAAGCATTGCTTCTGATTTAAAATCTATTGTAGTTTGTGTAAGTATGGCAACATCTCTTCTGGATTCTAGTTGCATTGAACATCTTACCTTCATTTCAGCATGATTTATTTTACAAGCAGCATGTTCTTTTGTATCTATTGAGTTAATTAGATGATTTAATGCATTTGCATTTAAGGTAATTATTGAAAAGTATGGTTTTGTAATTTTTATTCTTCTTTTGTTTGTTTCTTTTTCTCCATCTCTTGTAATTTCCTTCTGCAACTATGGGATTTTCCCCAATACTATGTGTTGATTCCTAACTTGTTGTATTTTAGCATATCTATTTTAATTTTCTGGCATGTGGTAATGATGAAGCTTACAAAAATATGTTATTATAGCAAAACATTTTGAAATCTTAACATCATTTGTAAAACTGAGAAATGAAACAAAAACAGGAAGAGAACACAAATACTAATGCAGTCTTCTACTCAATTCTTCCTTATATTTTGAATTTTTAAATAGCATTTTACATTTTTCTGTGCTGCTTTTCTTATTAGTCTTGGTATTGTTATTACATTAGTTGTTTTGATCTTTGGCCCTTATAATAATTTGAATGTTTTCTAGGCAATGTTTGAAAGTTTAAAACATTTTTATTTTGTCTGTGGAGTTCATTTTTCTTATCAGTTGGTATAATTTCCAGTGTTTTCTTCTTATTCATTTGCTTTTCTTTCTTTCAATTTTAAGAACTCCCTTTAGTATTTCTTATATGACAGGTCTGGTGATGATAAATATGCCAAGCTGTTAGTTGTCTGGAAGTGTCTTTATCTTTCATTTCTAAAGTATCATTTATGAGTACAGCATTCTTTGGTGACTGTTTTTTCCCTTACACCTGTTAAAATGTCACCTCAGCTCCTTCTTGAGTTGTAAAATTTTTGCTGAAAAGTTTGTTGTCAGATGAATTTCAATCTCCTGCTGCATTATTTCTTTCTTTTGTCTTGCTGCTTTGAGAATCTTCTCTTGTCTTTAACTTTTGAGAATTTTCCTGTCAAATACTTTGGTGTAAACATCACTGAGTTGAATCTGCATAGTGTTCCTTTATCTTTTCTTATCTGATCATTTATATCCATATTTAGACATGGGAAGTTTTCTAATATTACCTTTGTGAATAAGATTTGCACTCATTGGCATTCTCAAATCTCTCTGCACACCAAATAATCTCAATATTTACCTAATAAATTTTATTCCAAATTTTCATAGGTGTTCTTCATTCTTCTTTATTTTTTTCTCCTCTGGCTGTTGAGAAAACAGCCTGCTTGTACATTGACTGATTCTTCTATTTGATGTATTCATAGAATGATTTTTTTTTTTGCATTTTACATTTTGCTCAGTGCATTTCTTTTGCCTCGAGTATTCTTCTTTGATAGTTTAAAAATTTCTTCCATATCTTTGTTAAATACATCTGATTAAGTCCTGAGCTATCTCTGTTAATTTTTCTTGGAATTTGTTGATTTTTTTAAAAAACAGCTATTTTAATTTTCTGTGTAATGATTCACACATATCAGTTACTACGTGGTCATTTTCTGTTGTGTTATATTCTACATTAGGTAGGTTACTGATTTCCTAAAAGTGAGTGATCCATACAACATTTATGTACTGAAAGGTTGAGTATATATTCCATAGAGATATTTGTAGGCAATAGTACTGAACCAACTGAATATTTCCACAAAAATCTTAAAAAGAACTTTTTTATCTTTAACCAGAGACAAAATTTAATTTATGATTCATTGTAGATTGACACTAAAAGTTATATCCAGAAATCTTTTAGAAGAAACTGTAAGACACTTGGGTATATAGCAATAAAACTATTTTATATCTCAATAGATGCAAAAAAAAAGCATTTGACAAAGTCTGACACTCTTTCATAATAAAACAAAAACCTTACAGAAAATTAGAATAGTCTTTAATTTAATCTAATAAAAGCCATCTATGACAAACCAACACCTAACATTATACTGAATTGTCAAAAACTAAACACTTTCACGCTAAAATCAGGAACAAGACAAGGATGTCCACTATCACTACTCCTATTTAATATAGTTCTGGAGACATCTAGAGAAATTAGACAAGATAAAGAAATAAAAGGAATAAAACAGGAAAGGAATAAGGTAAATTATCATTATTTGCAGATGACATGATACTCTAAATAGAAGACTCCAAAAACTCCCCTAAGACTTGTAGATGGGCTGGGGATTTAGCACAGTGGTATAAGCGCCTGCCTACCAAGAAGGAGGACATGAGTCCAATCCCTGGTTCAAAAAAAAAAATCCAAGACTGGTAGATTTAATAAGCAAATTCAGTAGTGTAGCTGGATATAAAGTCAACATTCAAAACTCAGTAGTATTCCTGTATAAAAACAACAAATTCATTGAATGAAATTAGAGAAATCACACCCTTTACAACAGTACACAAAAAAGAGAAAGAAATAAAAAGAAATTCTTAGGAATCAATCTAACAAAGGAAATAAAAGATCTCTACATTGAAAACAATAGTACTCTTTTAAAAAAGATCAAGAGGATATCAGAAAATGGAAAGCTGTCCCTCCTCATGGATACGAAGGACCCACATAGTGAACATGGCCATGCTTCCAAAACTGTTACTCAGTTTAATGCAATCCCAATCAAAATACTGTTAGTATACCTCACAGAACTAGAGAAAACATTCTTAAAATTCATTCGGAAACCGAAGAGAGATGTTAGAATAGCAAAGACAATCCTGGGCAACAAAGGCAAGGCAGAAAGCATCATAATCTCTGACTCGAAATTGTACTACAAAGCTACTGTTATAAAAATCAGCTCGGTATTCAGGAAAAAAAATAAAACAGACCTGAGGATCAGTGGAACAGATTAAAAGATGTGGAAACAACTCCAAGCACACTCAGTCACCTTTTCTTTGACAAAGGGACCAAACATGTTCAATGAAAGAAAATCTCTTTAATAAATGGTGTTGAACAACTGGCTTTCCACATTCTGAGGACTAAAACTAGACCCATGTATATCACCATGTACTAAACTAAAAAAATAGATCAAAGATCTAAATATTAAAACAGAAAGTATTTCATTAAGAAATCAACCAGTAGCAAATGGTAGAGGGGCTATGGGGAAGAAGGATTCTACACTGTGTGAATGCAGACTGGTGAAACCACTGTGGAGACTCCTCAAAAAACTAAGATTAGAGTTCCCATTTGACTCAGCTATTCTACTTTTCATTATCTTCCAAGATGATTTTAAAAACATCATACCACAGTGATAAATGCACAGCCATATTTATAGCAGCACAATTAGTAATAACTAAAAGTTAGAAACAACCCAAATGCCCATTAACCCACAGAATGGATAAAATAATGTGTTATTTGTATACAATGTAGTACCACTCAGCCATAAATAAGGATAAACTTGAGATGTTTATAGGTAAATGGGTACAGCTAGAGACCACACTCATAAATTAAATAAATCAGACTCACATATGTCAACATCATATTGTCTCTCTAGTGTGAGAAGCTTAAAGAAGTTATATATATATAGTTATAATACTTTCTCTTAGTTCATTAAAAAGAATAGTTTCTGCTAATATTATTCAGACAATTAAATGCAGATATCTTGTAGTTGAGTAACTAATTTAAAGATAACAATATGCAGTGTATTAACCACTGTTACTTTCTAATTATTATTTTTTGAAATTTTGTTATTTTTTTCTTTAATATCAAAAAAATTTCCTTTTCATAGAAGTGACAAAAAATTGAGCTACAAAAATAGGGTAGTGTTTTTGGAGTAAGAGATACTTGCTGTAGCCACATGCTACTGGAAGAACAAAATCTCCTAGAGTTAAACAGCTCAATCACATCATTTTCTGCATCCTGAAGCAGTAGCTGGTCATTAGAATGGAAAAAAATAGCAAATATCATTCTTCAATGTGAGAATTCTGTTCTGAAAACATTGATGAGGAAAAAGTCACACTTCAGAGCTAGCAGAAGAGAACAGAACTGATTTATTAGAGTGGTGCCAGCCACGAAGTCACTCTTCGTCACATAGTTGACCATGGTTCTTTATTTTCCCTTGCCTTGGATCAGTGTTGATACCATAGCTGAATACCTGGAAAGATGTACTGGGAAGTCTACTGGGTTGGCTCAGTTGTGCAGACTAGGATGATAGTACAATGCCAGGCACCTAAACAGTTTGTTAGAGTAACAACACAGAGACGTAAATTTGTTGTTAGATACTCTTTTACCACATCCTTATCTCCACTTCAAGTGTTGGCTTCATTCCCAGGCTAGATTGGATGCAGTGCTGACTCCAAGTGTATCCTTACAGTTTATTGTACTAAAAAATAGAACCTTTCTCTTCTTTTGTCTTTATATGTTATATACAATACACTAAGACTCATATCCATATATCAGACTTTATGCCCTATTTTGGTCTTCTGCCAATCCTGAACCCAATAATACAGTCAGGAACATAGAGGGCTCTCAGACCCTGTCCTGTGTCCCACAGTGACCCTGATCGGAAATCTCAGGAGCCAGAGAACAAGTGGACACATGCACTCTCTTTCTGGTGGAAGGAAAATTTTCTTATACGAGGAAAATTATGGAAACTATATTTCAATTAAAATTCAACATTTTAAATTATCTATTAAAACGTATTTTGTTTAGTTTGAAATTGTTTCTTTTTTTAATCGACTAGAAAGTATTTCTGATCTTAGCTATTCTGACATTTTTCTTATAGTTTCAGAATAGTTTCTTTTTACAAGCTTTTTGATAATATGTAAATAGCGTAATTTGTAAAAAGATTTCTAAAAATCAGAGACTTAACTGTGGATAATACATGGATAAAATAAAATCTGTTAGTATAGCAATGGCCAACTCTAATTTTATATGTGGGAATAAGTACTTTTTTATAGATACACAGACACACACACACAGACACACACACACACACACACACACACCCTTCCTCAGGAATTCACAGAAGTGAATTACCCGTGGGTTCCTGTGTATGGTGAGAACATCGATGTAATGCTCCCACACTAAGGATCGGTAGGTAGCCACCTGACTCGAGGTACGCACTTATGCACTATTCTCCATTGTATCACCCTTTTCTTATGACTCAATTGCCACGTAAAAGATCTTTTTGAGAAGAAGACTGGGTTACCCTCGCTTCCTCTCCTCGCAAATACATTCCTAACAATTACATCATTTGTTCAATGTGATCATGATGTAGGTTTAATCAAGACCCATAAAATGGACACATTCCTCTTAATTGATTGCAAATGTTTATGATTACCCCAGAGTGTTTTCAAATGTCTGATGACTCTAATGTTACTGACTTTCTCTCTTGACAGCCTTAAAGCTGTTTATTGCTCTATTTGGCCCCTTTCCACCATCAGTCCTCTCATTTACTTTGATGTACATCAATAAGCATATAATTAATTAAGCAATTTATTGAACTATTTCCATTGCATTAGTCTATATCATGACAAGTAAATAAATTTGTGCGTTCTACTATGTTGTATTTATTCATCGGTAATATTTTGTTTACAAATATTGATCAGTATTACAGTAAGAATGACTGTCATACTGAAATACTATGATCTAATGCTCAAATCACAGATTCTTATCAAATATAAAATCACAGTGATCGATCATGCTGTTTGACTATATGATTTAAAAAGTCACTATAGAATATAATTAAGTTTATTTTAAATAAAAAGTGAAAAATACAGTACAAGTAAAAAAAATTCCCCTAAATAATTCCAAATATTTATGAAATGAGAATTAGTTTCAATGCAATTTTTAAAAAATTATGCAATGGTTAAAAGCTTTGTTTGCTCAAGAAGTAAGTCATTTATGCAGTAGCCTTTCCTGTTCAAATGCTGGGAAAAATTGCTTTGGCTCAATGTTGTAACTCATGTATCCAACAATAAAAACTATTCTTTTTAAAAAATATTTTTTAGTTTGATTAGTATGTATATGCAATACATGTATTTTACAATCATTTTGGGGCGGGAGGGGAGGGGGACGGTGAAATAAGTAGAGATGCGCCGGTATGAGATCCTAATCACCTCGATGAATGTTAACATTGTATGCTGTGAACATGAGCTAAGATGAACCATATCAACAAGAATGAGAACGAAAAAACAGGTTCTGGGGGAAGGGAAAGGGAGGAGGAGAAAGGATGGAGTTGGAGGGTAGGGTATTAAAAAAAAAAACAAGCTGTGTTATGTGTATGTATCAACTCTCCAAAAAGTATTCCTGAGAGAGAGAGAGAGGGGGAGAGAGAGAGAGAGAGAGAGAAGGAAGGAAGGCAGAAAGAAAGAAAGAAAGAAAGAAAGAAAGAAAAAGAAAGAAAGAAAGAAAGAAAGAAAGAAAGAAAGAAAGAAGAAAGAAGAAAGAAAAAGAAAAAGAAAGAAAGAAAAAAAGAAAGAAAGAAAGAAAGAAAGAAAGAGAGAGAGAAAAGAAAAAAGAAAGAAAGGAAAGTTTGTTCTAAATTTTAAAGCTTAGTGTACTGTCATAATTTTATAAATATCAGCATTGACTGAATATGGTGGTGAACTTTTCCTGTTCAATCTGAGGTCTTTCATGCATTTGCCAACCAATGTGATTAACTGTGTCCCAGCTGTTCAAAAGAAGAGATGAATAGAGAAAAAAATTATACTTGAAAACTGAAGACAGATATCTTTTAATATTCTATTTTTTAAATGTAATGTTTGAATCAAGTGACTGGACTGTGAATTACTATTTTGATATATTCCAGATAATGCTACTACATTTAGTTAAATTATAGCTATAATTTGAGAAATCAGAAGCAATGCAAGATTTCTCTAACTCAAATAGGAACTGTTATCATCACATGGGTGATATACTTCATAAGGCAGAGTTTTGCTTTGCTTAACATTTTCTTCAAAACAAGCAACAGAGGCGTAGTAAGCCAAACTTAAATACAGAAATCGATCTGTGTGAATGTTGATTACTAGTCTATGTAAGTCAGATGTGTCACCCTCTGATTCAAGTTTCTGCGATGTCATCTTTCTAGGTTAAGGGTCAGTTTAGAAATGCCATCATACATTAACTTTTGGTATTGACTGGATTTTTTATCCCAGTCTTTAATATAAGCCATTTTAGTAGCAAGATTAAAGTTAATCTTACTTTAAAGGTTATAATAAAGGTATTCTTTTACATGATTTAATAAAATGAATCATTACACTCCAATCAGGAACTACTACATGTTGGATTGCAATTTTGAGAAACTGCCCTAAGTCCTAACTCAGTTTACACATTAGAGAAATGGGTGATGGCTAGTGATGCTATATAGATCTATTGTGTCTCAAGATATCCTCCTTTTCTTCATTTTTTATAGAGAAAAATACAAGAACAACAGTGAAAATTGGACTCTTTACTAGGATTGACAAAATCTTGATAACAAAAATGAACATCATGTAGAAATGCGCACTTGAAAGATTGGTTTACTATTTCACACATCCCATTTCCTTTTATCAAAAAAATATAGTATTTAGGTTATATATGGATATGTGTGTGTGTGTGTGTATATATATATATGTATATGTATATGGGAAATATATATGTATAACATATATTATATATATTACTACTTTACCAATATTTTCATTTCTTTGTTACGTTGCCTTTACTTTTTGGCATTAAAACATGATCTCCTGCTTAAATGTTTATTCCTCCTCTAAACAGAAGCACCTCAAAATCAAGAGCTCTCCCTTCATCTCTGTCACTAAGCTACTGGATAATTGTTAACACAATGCATATGTATATATTTTAGCTGAGGCCTTTTCTTTTGAGTGACAGCTCATTCAAGCCAGCTGCCTCTGCTGTGTCTTTTGAGATAGCCCTTGCAGTTGGGCAGCAGGGTGCAGCTAGTGTGCCTCTGCTCCACATGACTCTTCTTACCTCCAGGATGGCTCTGCAATTCCAGAAGGATATCATTACAGCTTTGACACAAAGGAAAGACCCTTTGTTTCACATTACCTCCATATCACATTTCAATCTCTGCTTGAGTGCTGTGACCATTCTTGAACTAATTACTTAGAGGACAGAGAAAGAGTAAATTGACCAGACCGAGATATAGGACCGCTCAGGAATAGAATGAAGGGGGTTCAGCACGTGAGGCACAAAAAAGGGATCCAGGTTTATTACTTAAATGATAATCAGCACCTTGTTATTTGAATAAAGGAGAGGAAATGCTTGTAAGATAAAAACAGAACTTCATACATGGCAACAAATGGATTCAATCCTGCTAGCTTCAATCCAAATTGGATTCAATTCAATCAAAGGCCTCTGTTCCCCCCATATAAAAAAATAGTTGTTGTTTACAAAAGAATGGTGGAAATGTTGACCTGAAACGGTATATAAGGTCTTTTACATCAAATTTCTCTGAAAACCAAAAGAGCTTTTGATGCCATAAATGTAATTAACATTTCCGTATAGACTCAGCGCTGAGCCCCCACCCCGCCCCACAAACTGAGGGATGTGTTTCCATAGCTATTGGTATTGACAGCTGATCCATGCCCCGGATTTCCTTCCATTGAGAAGCACCAATTCGGGGTCCGGGCAGGGTTATAAAGGCGCTCCTTCCTCTCGCTGTGCTTTGGGATGACACTGAAGGTCACCCACCTTGAGAGCCCTCTGCGGCCCTTCTGGAAAACTGTATCGCAGCCCCCATCTCTGTCCTGGGTCTGTCTTTCTGCCTTCTTTGTTGCACGGGTTGATTTCTGGAGGTAGAAGTTAGTCACTTTCCCATTCTCCAGCCTCTATCAAGTTGGTTTCCCTGGGAATCCAGGCTTCTGGAGTTTGGTACATTTTTGTTGGGCTTGAAGAATAACTACAGAGTTTGAACAATAATTAGAAACAATCAAAAGAAATTAGGAAATGTATTTATATATTTGTTTTGTAATATTTTTACTTAAATTATTTCTTAAGTAGAACTTTCTGTACTACTACTTAACACATGAAATGCCTATATCTTACCTTCCAGTAACAATAGGAAAAACTCAGTCTGAGGAAAAACAAATTGTGAGTTTGGACTGTTTGATCCCTTTGCTTAAGGGAAGCAGATAGATTACATTGAGGAACTATCATGAAAAAGTTGTACAGAACTTCTTGAGTATGTACATTTACCAGAGGATGAGAGGCTCCATAACATTAATGATTTTCTCAAGTCTGTGACACAACGAAAATTAAGACTTTGGAGCACTGATTCCAAAACTGTTCTCTTAAGAACCGTCAAGCTGGGCACGGTGGCACACACCTATAATTCCAGCACCATGGCAGGATGTCTTAATTACTTCTCACTACTGGGATGAAACACCTGATATCCATAAGGTCCCCAGAGTGGCAGAGTGAGTTTCCTAAGAAAGAAGTGTTAAGTGGGTGTATCATACACCCATTTTTAGTTGTATTCCTAATGATGAATTATTTTAATTTTATGAGTTTCATTATGTTATACAATGTGTATTTAATAGGAAAATAAAATATCAACAAAATACTAAATTTTTAATATGTAATGAATGCCCAGAGTAAACACAACGTTTTCAACATCAACTGAAAGCTGTATGCTTACAAAACCTAAAAAATAGTAACAAATTCCTGTGGGACCTTCAGTGAAAACACAGATGAAACTCTGCCACAAATATAATGTTTGCTTCAATCATCACACCTAAGGCCGTCTTCACAGATGGAAACAGCCTGTTCCACACAGAGATACCACTTACAGTGGCAGCACACATGTCTTCCACACACAAGTATCATTACACAGATGGCATGTATGTCTCACTTGCCTGTCTTTTTTGGCAGGGCATACTTACCGTCTCTCTTGTCTTCCTGTGTTGTGAGGAGGTTCTTGTTTTACAGTGTACACTTATCTGGATTATAAAGTATTAAATATGTACCAAGTATGTAGAATAAACATCAGCACTGTCAAAGTCAACTGTCTGTTTGTTTACTAAATCTAAAAAAAAACAACAGAAATATATTCCTGTGTGAACTACAATCACGATGTAATTAAAATCCTGAATTCGATTATCACATTAAAGCAGTTTTCATACTTAAGAACTGCATGCTTCCTACACAAGTCTTACTTATCCTAACCACACGTGTTTCCTTCTCCTGTCTTTTTTGGTGATACATACTTAACACCTTGCTGGGTTCCTTGTTTTCTTAGGAGCTTCTTATGATGCATCACCTGTCTGTTCCAGAATTCTTTGCAGAGTTATTTGGACCGATACATACTGTTCCTTCTCTGTTGTAACTGATCATTTATTCATTCCAGTTCCAGTCCTCTAAGAAAATTCCTCCATGACATATCGTGCTTGTATTTTTCTCTGTAAATTATGAAATTATTTATTTCTAATATGGTTAGGATCAAATAAAACTTAATCATTGGCCAGTGCTTTGTGTTTCAAGTGACATCATAGGTTCTGCATAACTAGTCAACATCTTTGTCTTTCTTTTTGTTGCAAAATTTGACTGTTTTTGGCTTTATTTGTATTGAGATTTCACCATCAATCTTTTGTTTTTTGTTCTTGTTTTTGAGACGGGGTCTCACTATGTAGTCCCGGCTAACACTGAACTCACTATGTAACACAAGGGGACCTTAAACTTACAAAATCTTCCTGCCTCAGACTCCTGAGCAGTTAACTAGTGAACAGTTGTCAATGTGCCATTTTGGTTACTTTTGACATAGGTGCAGTGTGCCTGTTCATAGCATCATGGGTGTATTACTGCACTAATTAAGACCTCGTGGTTGAGTTCCAGGTTAAATTTCTAAATTCACGATATAAAATGCATTTACTTCTACCAAGGCATATAACTTTATATCATACTTGGAGGGTTTATTTGGCACAGATAGCAGAATTTTCAGAATATTTTTCTTCCTTGATGAGTCTTTTTGTCATCAAAACATAGGTAATTTTGAAGGAAACCAAATCTCTTGACTGTCATTATTGTTCTAAAAGTCTCAACACCAACACTGCATGTAAAACTTCTCTATAAATCCTTTAGAGTGTAATGACTAGAATTATAAAGTCCTGCTATCAAGGTTTTTAGTTCAGATAGTGTGGTTTTATGATAAATACATTTTTGAGTATCACTATTATGATAAATATATTTTTGAGTGCATATAGAATGTTTTATTTGTATTTCATTATTAGTGTGTTTCATAATGCCTTACAGCATATTGTCCATTAGGAACAATTTCCAACACTGAATTTCTTGGTCTTACATGATCCCAGTCATCATTGTTAACAAGTCACCTGATGATTCACTTTCAATCTCTTCCTAAAGTTGTAAAAGCAGATTTTTATGCAATGTTGTACTTACTTGGGCTAATTCTACAAGAAAAATTTATAGAAAACATTTAATAAAACAAATTTTAAATGCACAACATGATACCACAGAGTGTTAAGTGGTACATGTGTTGATCCCTTGACACAGGGGCATATACCTTGTTTATCTAGCAAAAGCGTGAGCACAAAGATTGCTTCCTGTATTCCCCTAGCACAAGTACTGAGACACAAGGTGGCTATTTTCATTAGAAATTATGGTAAGGATGTCTAACAAGAGAAACCTGGGTTAAAGAAGGAAAGATTTATTTTTGCGCACAGTTTGTAGATGCTTCAGTCCAAAACTGGGTGGCTCCCAGGCAAAGTAGCATAGCAGAGGGGCATCACAGATGAGGAGTAGTCAATGGAAGGGCAGACAGGAGGCCAGAAGGAGCAAGGCGGTGGAGCTCCCTTTCTTTTTATGTCTCGTACAGGTCACAAGCCTATTTGTTAGCACCACCCACACCTAGGGATGGGGCTATGTCTTCGCTAAATCCGCTCAGCCATGCTCAGAACTATGTTAAACCAGTAAGTGGACTAATTCAGTTATTATGCCCCAAATCCATATCCACACAAGCTAGATGCAGTCACCTCCACAAAGCCCCACCTACGAGCCAGCCTATAAGGTTTTGTGAGGACATCTAGATAAAAGCCATAACGGGCTGCGCCAAGGTTTCATATTCGACCCAAGCCTAGCCAATTAGTGAGATCAATTTAGTGAAATCCTTTCGCAAAGTAAAGAAAGACCAAAAATGTAGTTCAGTGTGAAGGCCCTACATTCAATTCCCAGGACTGAGGAAAAAAATCAGGAGGGAAAAAATATGGGCTTTGTACTGAATTTCTGAGTCCGTTTACGCGTTTAACTCAAATTTTAAACAATTTCTTCAGATTATTCTAATAAAATTCAGTAGAAAAAATTTTGAAAAATGTAGACACAAGAATGAAAGCATCGCCCTGTGTTGGCTTCTGTTGTCACCACAGTTCCTGCAATTAGACACTTAAAGGCACAGGCAGAATGTGGCACACGGCCCAGAAGTCTGACCTGGATCTCACTGGCTAAAATCAGGGTGTTGTCAAGTGTGTGCTCTGGCCTGAATACCGCAGAGGAGAATCCATCTTCTTCGCTTTTCCTCCTTCCAGAGGCCCCACCTTTCCTCACACAAGACCCTCCTCCTCCATCTTCAAAGCCAGCAATATCGCTTCTCTCTAAGTGTTGCGGTGCCCCACCCATTGCGCAGGGATCTGCATCCCCTTAGATTCTCCCAAATGTAAAGGTCCTGTGATTACTCTGTATCCAGCCAGCGGAAATGTTTGTACCATTTTGAAGTCATTTGAATAACAATAGATATTATCTCCACCTTTAATGCTCTTGTTGTGTGACCAGGTATGTTCTCCAAGTAAGGATGTTAGTATTTTGGAGATGGCATTATTCTGCTTACCGCAAGTTTCTTTATGGTGCTGAGGGAAAAACAGCCCTTCCCTCCCCCAGTCTTATGTATACCAACTCATTTAATGAGTCTTCTACCACTTGCTGTTATGTAATTATCTGGTCAGTACAAATAATACTTGGTGGAAACTGCAGAAACTGCAATTTAACTTTTCATTGTCAATAAATAGCCCTGAGTTATGGGTGCTACAGGCATAGCAGCTCCTTGCGGCTAGGGACCACATTGCTTTTATTTCTGTGCATCTTAAAACTAAACTCACGGACTGCCAGCCAATCAGTATTCTGATAATGTAGCTGAAAAATAGTGATGGTTGATTAAATTCATGTTTAATTAACAAAACTAAAGACTTACTATTTTTTTAATGATCGTTTTGCACAAAACAGCTAATAGAGTGATTCAGGTTCTTCTACCACTATGTTCACTAGCTGCTACTTACCATGAGTGTTCAACGTCATTCTCAAATAAGCAGAGCTATTACTGCTTGAGTCCTATATCCCCAAGACTTACCTTGTGTTTTATGCTTTGTATTTTGAGGAACTAGCTATCAGTAAGTGTTAGACAATCTGTCCTGTTAATGAGAGTAGCAATAGTCTCTTAATGAGTTGTGTATTATTATTAATAGTAGGACTATCATGTGTTAGACACTCCTTTGGATTTTGTTTATACACACATACATGCACCCTTGCTAAATCAATCTTAAACACCATATACAATCTTAAAGACCATTCAGACATTAAAAAAGTTTCTAATAAATTCAACAACCACCTAAATATCTAC